>MU226277.1:1333212-1346035 GCA_018584345.1 Thuja plicata | reverse complement strand
AAATAAACTTATTTAATTCATTTAGAAATATAGGAATTAATTATTTAAACAATTTAATTGCTTTTTAATAATTAGAGGACTATAGCCATTTTAATTAAATTAAATAGGCTAGGGGAATGGGTTGATTTCAAGTGGGTATTTGATTTAGGGATTTATTTAATTCCTTTATAATTAAATACTATAGCCATGTTTGATTTTGATTTGATTTGATTGGTCAAAATTAATTTGAATTGTATGGCTATAATAGTTAACATAAATCAGTGGTAAAAATCACCTAGGACATTAAATTGATTAGAAGAATTATGCCAAGCAATAACAGGGTGGTTTGGAAATAAATTGAGGGTATGATCACACTTAGGGCAAATAGGGTCTATAGTTGTGACAGACCAAATTCAGGTGGTTACACTTGGATCTAAGACACAACATTTGGAATCTCATAGTCTTCTAGTAGATAATTCTCCTTTAGTTTGGTTACCATTGCATTTCAATTGGCTATGGGATACTTACCCAATATAACCCTCTTATCTTGAATGTATTTCCACCATATTGGGGCTGACCCTCTCAGTCTTGATTTTTCCACCTTGAGCTTTTGTGCTTCAGTTACTCCTTCACACTCAAAATAGTTTTCCACTCCTTCAATCCAATCCATCACTACTTCAATATCCATCTTTCCACTAAATAATGGTATACCCTTCAATGCCTTTCCTCCTAGGGATTTTATGGATTTTAGGAAGGGATCTTCATTAAAGACAGGGTCTAGTTTAGGGATAAGGTCTTCTTCAGCCCCCTTTTTACCCCTATCACTTCTTTCCACTTCCTTGTTTCTAGATGCTACATTTGCAACTTCTTCTATCCTTATTTTCATTCCTTCTAAGGCTTCTTCAAGGATTCCATTATTCTCCTTTTTCTCATCCATCTCTTTAGCTAGCTTTGCATTTGTCACCATGATTGACTCTTGTACTGATTCACCAGTAGCTGTAGACATACACTAACTTCCCAAGACTTTAACCTTCTTTGATACCACTCTGATGTAACAAACAAGCCTTGATATCCGACCCTATCCTTGACTAGGGTCTTCAATAGGCCTCTTCTCTATCCTAAGTAGGGTTATTCACTAACCCTAACCTTCAAGGATCCCACTCAATTCCAGCTTGAGTACACCAATAAGAAACACAAATTGCTTCAACACCTAGCCATAATGCTCTTCTGGCCCTTCTTCCCAAATTGATCCAAATGCATCCAAAGCTCTTCCATATGGATATGTAGTCTCCTAGATTGTTAATTGGATCCAATACAATGTTCATAAACTCCTTTTGCACTAAAACCCTAAATGAGTTCCAAGAACAAAGCTGAACTCACCCAAAATAGGGCTACAAGCATTAGGCCTAATGAGGCTCTTTTTCTGCAATAAATTTTAAAAATCCTTAACAAGTTGAAAAAATAGGAATGGATATAGATACCCTTTATCAAGACACTAATTATTTTGTAGGTCTTGTTTCCCAAAAGTGACGCTACAGTGACTCTTATAATCGTGTCTAAAAATCAAGGTTTCAAAGCATTAAGTTTGTCTGCACAAAAGAACTTCTTCTTGGCACACTAAAATCCTCACCGAAACTTCTCCTTTGAGTTGGGGTTCCTCCATACACCAAAATACCTCTTAACAATCACTGATTGAAGAAATGAATGCTTTCAATTTTGTCCTTTAGCTCTACAATTGCTTTTGATTCCTAGCCATGCAACTCTGGCTTGTTTAGGGAATCACATTAAAAATACATCCAATGCTTTCTAGGGCCCCTCCTTCACTTTAAAATATGTACATGGATTCATCTCCCTAATCCAAAAGGCCATTGCAGTTTCCATGGTGGGAAGAGGATCTATGACCCCATCTTGACCAGTTGCTTGGTTCAGACCAACGACTGGACAGAAAACAAATTAATTTACAAGACTAACTAGAAGTTTAAAAAATTGAAATACAACACCACAAAGAAACTTAAAAACACCTACTCTAACACTTCAATGGATTACATTATTCAATTCAATCCATTAAAACACCAATTTCTCAGAAAAATACTAACTGTGACTATTCTTGCTATTACCCAGTGTGTACACACACTTACAAAAGCAAGCCAACATTTTCAAAAGTTCAAGGAAGGCCTTAAGTATTTGACCAAGACACAAAATCAACGGTTTTAGATAGTTATGAAACCAATTGCTAAAATTTGTGATAATACAACAAAGGTTGTCAATGTTGTCAATGACAACATGGACAACTTTTACATCTTTTTGGATTTGCTATCCAAACTTGGTCATAAGTCCACCAAAATTAAAAAAATTCTTATCTCAGGTGTTCAAACATTGAAATAGGACATCAAGTCCCTTTCTTGTCCAATTTGACATCAAAATGCATAAAACACCCTATTTGACCTAATGTGGACAATCTTACAAATAAGGTGACTAAGGACCTATTAAGGCATCCTAAACTCACACACTTCACACTAGGACCTGTTTAGTCCCCTTATTACACTAGTGGTTTGGCTAGGACCACTACAAGCCAAAAAAAATAGAAGCCCTAGGTTCCTTCCTAGCCCTACCTAGGTGCTCCTGCACCATTGTCCCTGTCAAATACTTCATAAATTTGGGGACAATGCTTATGAAATTTCTTTACCCCCAAATATTTCTATTTCACCTATCTTTAACATTTGTGATCTCACTCCTTTTAAGGGTGATGTAGGATCTAATAATTCATTTCAGGATGATGAAGATACACAAGCATAATGGATAAAGGACCTGCCACCAAGACAACCATTATAGTTGGAAAATATTCTTGACTCCAAAGTTGTCAAACAAACTAGGAAGAAGACATACACTGACTACTTGGTTAAATGGAAGGGGCTACCTGACATTGATGCCATGTGGATGAGTGAAGCGTGTATTCACAAGCATGGAACTTTTGTTCAACAATTGCTCTCAAGTAGAACTTGAGTTTTCAAAACGAGGGAGTATGGTGCAGGAGAACCTTCCCTCCACTCTTAAAATTAATCATCTTCCTACGGTCTTCAAAGGATTCACCCAAGGGCCTCCATGCCTAAGGGTCGTCAAGATCATTTCAAGAGTTTTCAATAAGCCAACTTGTAAGGCCTAGTCACCCTTGGTGTCTTTATAAACCTTGGGCTTTGACTATGGTCAATTGGTATGTTTTGTGTTTAGTATAGTCTAGGTGTGTTATTGGGATTTTTGTTTATGTTTCAAGTAAATAATTATCTCTAGAATCTTATACTTAGGTATTGTTAAGGGAAAGATGCACTTTTGCAAGAAATACAAAATGTTGCACAAAGCAAGAAATGTTGTTAAGCAAATTTTACAAAAAGTTGCTAAAGATAATATAATTTCCTCCCAACGGTCACATCCTTCAGAAACTAGTTGGATCCATTGGAGAAGGTCTTCATAAGCCCTTTTAGGTAGGTGGAAGAGAGGATGATGTTAGTTTGAATTTAAGAATCATTAAAATTCCCTATTTTCCCTAACTTCTATCTGCAAACTAAACTTGTACGATCTAGTAATAATTGAAATAATAAAATGAGTGGATGAATTGTAATCTAAGATGATTTAAGGAATGGATGCAATTTATTTTAAGTGTTTCTAAGATCTGAATCAAAAGTTATCAATAAATCTCTCTCGGGTGCACAGAAACCCTTCCTGGATAGGAAGTTTTTAGAGATCATGCCCTAACTTACCTTTCCACCATGGGAATTCATTATCCCTCAGGTAAATGCAGGTAGGGAAAATTTAATATAGGATTCCATAATATTGGGAGCAGGGGAATGGATCTACTATTTTTACTTGCAAGTCCTAGGCCAACCATCTCTATGTTATTGGTTCAGTCCAGAGAAGAATGAAGTAGAATCGACACTTTGGTGGTGGAAAACCTAAATATAATGGTGGATTTTTATCTCTAAGAGGTCCCTTTAAACATTTAAAGTGGTGGCTTTCCTAAGGAGTTTGACTGGTGAAGACTTCTAGAACAAATCAACCCCTTTAGGACTAATTAGGTCTATTGCAACAGTAAGTATTTGGTATATTCTTTTGTGTTTGGGAGTCTATGATTTTGGGGTTTGATATAAGTCTATAAAGGGTTTCTATATCTAATCTTTGTTTGATATGTCCTTTGATAAGTATTTAAACTAAGTCCTAAAAACTTTCTCAATATGGCTACAAGCCAGGAAGGCTTATAAGCCAGAATTGCAGTCTAATTTCTTAGACTCTTTAAAGGGTAAAAAATAATTTATTTTAGAGATCAGTTGATTGTATGGAACCTTTCCATCCCCATTCAAAGAATTAGGTTCCTATTTGTGTTAAAATCAAGTAATAGTCACTTCCTATTGAAGTAGACTTAGCATCCTCGAGGAGGATAGTGTATTTGATGATTGTTTGCAGGATCTTTTGAAGATGTAGAGCACTTTGTTGATCCACTTTGGGTGTAGATAATACACCTAAGGTCACACCACATCAAATTTTCCTATATAGAGGAGAACTCTACATCACTTTTCTTGTCTTCCTTAGCCTTGTACTATGTATTTATTTTATTAATATGCTTCCTCACCTCCTCATGAAAATTCTTCAAGTGCTCTCTGAAGTCTTCAACTTCAACATTACTTGTCTCTCCTTTGTCCAAATTTCTTAATTTTAATTTGATTCTGGGACTAATTCCATACAATATATGGAATGGTGATTTACCAGTGCTCCTATTGAGAGAATTATTATATGAAAATTCAGCTTATGGTAAAACCCAATCCCATCCCTTTGTATTATGTCCAACCAAGCATCTCAACAGGTTTCCCAAACTCCTATTCACAAATTATGTCTATCCATCAGTCTATCAATGGTGTGTTAAACTGAACTTCAAGTATGTCTTCAACTTTTTCCAAAAGGTTCTCCAAAAGTACCCAACAAACTTGGTGTCTCAATCTCAAACTATGCTCTTAGGTAATCCATGTAGTCTTACCACCTCCCTAAAAACAATTATGCTACCTGAAAAATATCATTAGGCATCTTGCAAGGAATGAAATGGGCCATTTTTTAAAAGCTATCCACAACTACAAAGATTAAATCATGCCCTATATGATTTCTTGGTAGGCCAAGAACAAATTCCTTACTAATATCCTCTCATTGCTTCTCTGGCACAGGTAATTGTTGATATAAACTTGCATTCTTCTTCACTCATTTTTCCATCTGACATACTCTGCAACCTTATCCCAATTTATTAACATCCTACTACAACTATGGAAAATAATAATTCTCACTAACCAAAGAAATGGTTTTATCTCACCCAAAATGTCTAGCTAGTCCTCTACTGTTCTTTTCTTTAATTAGATTATCCCTCATGGAGCTCTTTGGAATGGACAACCGAATAGCTCTGAACAACATATCATCCTGGATTATGAAATCCAAGCATTTGGTTATATCTAGTGTAACAGGTTCTCTACAAGCTTTCCAAGCTTCACCAAAATCTGGATCTTCCGGAGACAAATTCTTGAGTTCCTTGAACCCAATAACCTCAATCTACATCTTTGTCAAAAAAATTAGTCTTCTACTAAGGGAATCTGCAACCTATTAGACTTCCCACTCCTGTGTTTCAGAACAAAAGTGTAACTTGATGACATTAATTTTTTCCATTAGTATACTTAAAGAGGAAAACATGATGAAGGTCATCGGTATAAGCATAACTGGCAGAAAACAAGCATGCCTGATAGGACAAAATGTCTAAAACGTGAAAATATGAAGTATAGAATTTACCGACGACAAGCATAACCGAAAATACTATTTTGAGAACATTGCCGATGGAGCAGGAAAGGCATACCCGATGAACAGTTCAAGTAAGGAACACCGACGGAGAAGAAAACCGACAAACTAACAAAGCAGCCTGACCATCAGAACTGACAATCAGTTAAAGAACCCACAAAAAGTGGATCTAATTTTTACACGTCAGATAAAGCAATGTAATTCTATTTATAGAGTTTTTATTTTTTAAAAATCTTAACTTAAGGGTGAAGGAAGCATATTGTAAATATTTTTAAGCATCCTAACGGATCTAAAACATATCTAACTAAAGATCAAGGTCAAGTTGTAAACCTTCGATCTAGAGTTAGTTTGAAAAGCGTGAATCAAGAATATAGCTAGAAACTAGTATAAATAGATGTTCCATCATTTGTAATGAGAGAGACCTATAATCATTTGAAGAATGATAGTAGCTATGGAGAGCATCTAAGAAAAAGAAGAGAATTCATGCAAAGTTCAGAAATAGATCACATCAGTTATCAAAAACACAGGAAGACCGCCGATGAGCAGAGAATAGGTATTACTCAATTACTCAAGGTGATTACATACATACATTGTAAGCTATATAGGATCTATTATCAGAAATTAGAGATTGCATTCACTATCAGATCAACATTTATATTGTAGTTGCATTCTAACAAGTGCATCACAATAGAAATCCTTTTGTAGAAGGTGGAATTAACAGTTCTTTACCAAAATCTCTTAATAGAGTGCACACCTAACAGTGTTACTAAAGCTTCAAACAAAGTAGATCCTAATAGGTCTCCACTCTAATACTCTTAACAGGGTAGATCATCAGAAGTGATCATTTGTAAGCCTTTATCGGCTCCCTTCTTATTTGCGGATAGTGAAGTTTTGTGGGTAGACATCCCCACCATAGTTTTTACGTCCTAACAAGAGTTTTCTATGATATCATATCATGTGTTATGTGTTATTTGTTTTGATGAATATTTCTTAGATGTTTATACATATAAAGAACTTATATTATGATCACACATACATAATCAAAGATGAACAGATAGATAGGTATATACAAATCTAATGACACAAAGGTTAATGGGCCAATCACATAAAAAAAATTAGAGGTACTGATTCACCCCTCCCCTCTCAGTACATCATTCCAATAATTCCAACAATTGGTATCAGAGCTAAGTCTCTTTCTTGAAAAAGCTTAAAGAATTAAGAGGAAAGATCCACACGATGGAAAAGTACAGACTGGACAAGACTATTGACAACGAGAAATTTCATATTCAGATTTACTATGAGTAGTAAAAAGAGGCGAGAGTAAGCATGAGAAAGTTGCTTCATGAAAGAAAGATCATGGCAACTAGGCTTAATGAAAAAGATTATCAAGAAGAAGAGATGCCAGATTACTTCAACAATACTGAATCATCAACGAGCAAAGCTTCTGACACATCAGTAGAAGAAATCACAAGTCTACAAGGAGTCAATCTACATCTAACAGAGAAAATCAAAATGTTGCAAATTATTCAAGAAACTTAGATGGTAAAAATTATTGATTTCATGAATGATTCAAGAAAAGTTGAATCAGAGAGAACATTGGCTATTGATGATAGGAGGAAAATAACAGAAAAGCTACAAGAAAAAGAATCAGAGATTCAAAGACTTACAAAGAATCACCATGAGATTACCAACCAGATTATTCTTATGAGTTAAGAATAAAATAGATTAAATACTAAACTCATTGAAAGAATACAGATCATCAATGAGCTAAGGGAATAAAATGAGAAACTAAAGCATGAAGTCAGAATTCAAAATCAGCACAATGAATTGATCAAGAAAGCTGAAGATAGCAACAAAAGAATGAATGATTTCCTTGATGGTCAAAGAGGAGTCAAAAAATACACAAGAATAGGTTACACTGACAATGGAGAGTCATCTAACCAATCAAATCAAAAGAATGTGTATGCAACTCCAAGAACCAAGAAGTTGTCATGCAATCACTGTGGAAAACTAGGCCACACCTCAAACGTTTGCATAAACAAAATGAAAGGTATTCCTCAATCACAATCTACTTTCATTGGAAATTGTTATAAATGCCACAAGCAAGGACATAAGGCATATGAATGTAGATCTAAGGTAAAAAATCCAAAGAAGGAAACCTATATGGACAAGTACGGTCCTACTTGCAAAATCAATGGACATACATATCAAGAATGCTGGCAAAAGAATAAGAAGGCATAGACACCAAAATAACCTGATAATGGCTACAAACCAACAAGAAAAGGTAACTGATATGTTTGGGACTATAACACATGGGTAAATTGTATAGAATGTGGAAGGTATGGTCATATATCTGCTAACTATATGAGGAAATGGACTAGAAAACCAAGAGGATGGTTCAATCCTGGAATGGCATGTTTACATTTGTATAGTCAGAAAATGGAAGCACTTTCATTGTAGACTTGTTTATCCTTTTGAGTAAGTGGTTTGGGGTCATATCAAGCACCTAGAATGGGTTCCTAAGTTAGACGTGGCTTTCCCCATGTTCTGCCCCTCTTTCCACTTCTTTCCAGCCTGATTTCTGCATTCTGGACTACATACTTGAGATTCTAGACTTCAAGGTCAGGGTCGACCTTTTTGGTCTATGTCGACCTTGACCCTGATCTAGGTCAAGGTTGACCTTGACCCTAACCTAGGTCAAATTCAACCTCAACCTTGACCCAGAGTTCAAACTTTAGGGTCTTGCAGTTTCTAGATGTCAGTCTTTGCAAAAGTTATTTCCTATTTCTGAGTTGGCTGTTTCGGGTTCCGAAGCATCAATTCCTAAATTATATTCAATATATGTCCTCTCCTAGGTGTAAAGGTCTTAATGGGAATTTAATTATCCTATGTCAGCCTCCTTAGAAGATTGTTCCCTAGTTTCATGTAAAAGGTAGCCTTTCTCCCCTCATTTTCTCTAAGTCCTCTATTGAAGCCTAAGCATCCTTGAGAAATTAAGGAGCATTATAAAGTGAAGTCCAAGTGAGCTAAAGAGAAATATTTCAAGCAATAATTCATCCATTCAAGCATCTATTTTCATGAAGGAGATCCATTGGAGGCCATTGAAGGATTCAAGCTACATAGTGCCCTTTTGGTGATCTCTCCATCCACCTTCTTCAAAGCCTCTTCCAAATTCAAGAACCCATTCAAGACTTGGTGTTAGAGAGCTACAAGCAAGAGATTGAAGACATCCTACCATTCTACATTCTACATATTTGGTGCATACATACTTGTGGATTGAAGGATTCGAATCCTCCACAAGGACTTTTACAAGCAAGGTGAATTTATGCATTTACTTTATCTTTTTCTGCAACTTCAATTACATATATTTGAGGTTAATTCCAAAACTAGGGTTTGACCCCTCCCCCCAACAAAAAAATCTCTTTTTCTTGCAGGTACAAGTTTAGGACCATGGATTTGGACTCAGATCTAGATACCCTTTTTGGCTTTCTTCCAGACTCCGCGAATAGATTCTATGTCAGACCTCTGCAGGTCAAGGTCGACATTATTGGGTCAGGGTTTACATTTGTGGGTCAAGGTTGACCTTTTTCATAAGATGGCATTGGATCAGAAAAATATTTCTGGGTCTTTTTTTGTCTCTGCATTTCGGTTCTAGATCATGCTTTAGTTTTTCCAGAAATAGTATACAAACCTCAGAAAACAACATTTTCCAGATCTATAATTATCTAAGGTTGGTTCTTCTTCCTATCCTTTTCAATCACTGTAATAAATCATATTTACTTGATAATTAACAAAATTGAAGATCTCCCTCTTTGTTCTCTTTTCCGAATGGTTGATTCATTTGTGCATTAATCCCTCTTTTGGGTTGATCAACTTGGATCTTTCATTTGTGCATTTGGGGATAAAGGTGGAACATCTTATCTTCTCCCTAATCACAATTGTAATATACAATCAACACAATTCAATTAAATGTAAAGTAGGGTTAAGGAAATAAACACTTTTTAATCAAGTTAAACAACCATTAACAATCTACATCCTTACCCCTTCTTCTTCCTTTACATTTTGGTGAACCCGCGATAGACAACTCTTTCTTTTTGGTGTTAGATTTATATTGTTTATGTTAGATCTTGCATGTTCTTTCAATTAAATTTAAAATTAATAAATCAAAATTTGGTGTTAGTTCATTTGCATTGTATTGGTGTATGAGCTTTACCACCTCTAGTCCTACTTATAGTATCCCGATTAGAAGAAGCCGTAGACATATGGGTTCCTTTGAACCTGAGTCTTCCTCTCCATTCCTTAGGATTCATGATGATAATTTGATAACTCATCATTCCAATCCTTCTATGGAGCATAACTCTTCTCACTCATCTCATGATGAAGATGGCGCTTTAAGATTTCCTCCTAAACAAGTGCAAAACCTTTCAATCAAACTTGATAAAATGGGAAATTGTCTTATCTAATAAAACCATAATCAAGATTATATCCAAGCTATAGAGGCTCTTAAGAAAGTATTCTATGATAATGATCAAGGTATTAATGTTTTGCATAGTATTACTCATCTTGTGAATTTTAATGTTAAACCTTTAGCTCAAGAAGCTCAAGAGTTAGGATTCGCACCTATTGTCACTAGCGTAGGACCTTCTTCTATTCCTCTACCTTGTATTCCTACTTACACTCCTCCTTTGATAACAAATTATCTCCCAAGTGCACCTATCCCTGTGAGTATTCCACCGGTATCTTTACCTACCTCACAACCTTCATATCATAGTGTGCCTTTTACTTATACTAATCCTCTTCCAACTGTGGTTCCTAATGTTCCACTGGTTGTGTCTTCTATTCCTCCTACTTCTTACACTTTTCCTAGTGTTCCTAATATTTCTATGCCACCTGTTTCCTATAATGATTCTGCAATTATTAGTTTGGCTTAGACTATGTCATCCTTACAACAACAACTTGCATCTTTAACTCAATCCAAATTTAGCATTCCTACATGTGACATGGGTAGTCCTTTATCCCTAGACATCATTTGTGCTACTGTCCCTCAGCAAGCCGATATGCCTCATCTTGAGAATTATAATGGTAAAGGTGATCTTTTTACTCATGTTAAAACATTTCAAATCCTTTGTAGTGATTATGCTCATGACCATAGGATTTTAGCTAAATTGTTTGCTAGAACCTTTCAAGATAAGGATTTAAAATGGTAGTGTTCCTTACCTCCTTATTCCACTGATTCTTTTCCTAAACTTGTTAATTCCTTCATTCAACAATTTCAAAATAACATTGGACCACACGTGTCCTTATCTGATTTAATTCATTGTAAACACAATGTTAAGGAAAAATTGACTGATTTTATTGGTAGATTTAAGCATTTGGATGCTCAGATTTCTTATCCTATTCCTGATATTGATATTCAACATGTGTTTATTTTAAATTTACAAAAATATATTAGAGATATGATTCTGCTTACTGAATTTACCTCCTTTCAACAATTGTGTGCAGCACTTCACCATTATCAATTACAAGTGAGTCAAATTGAGAGAAACACTCCAATGGCTCCTATGCCCGTTGATGAGGGTGACAATGCTCCTAATCCTAATAAGTTTTAGAAACCTCACAACTATGTCAAGATTAATAAATAGACAAATGCGGTTGTTGATCAACTTGCGGCTACATCCAATAATGCTACTTCTGCATCCACTGATTTCCATATGAATCGTACGTTTACTCCTCTATTTTAAAATTTGCATTCTATAATGAGTATGTTGTTAAGTGCTAGCATGATTACCTTACCTCCTATTTGACCTCTTCTTCCCACCATGATATCTTCAAAATCCTTTGATTCTAAAGCTTTCTGCCAATACCATCGTTAGAATGGCCATGATACTAAAAAATGTTACCCTCTAAAGCATAAAATCCAATACTTAATTTATTCTAAAGCTTTAACTATTGATAATTTTGATGGTAATGGGAATAAGTATGTTTCTCCTCCTAATCAAAACCTTCAAATCTATACCAATCCTTTACCTACACATGATACTAATACTATAGCTCAACCATCTTCTGTACACATTATTTATGATTCAAAGATGGATGATCTTAATCACATTTTTAATCATGTGGAGATTGTTGTGCCATCTCAACTTATGATTCAAGATCCTTCACCTCCACTTCAACTTCCAATTCCACCTAAACCTCAAAAACAAACTAAGGATAAGTGACCTAGGGAACTTTTAATTACCTTTGATGATTTTGAAACGATTAAGGCTCCCGATGGTCCCCTTTATATTTATGCTAGGATTGCTAAGATACCTACTCGTAGTTGTCTAGTTGATCCCACATCTTTAATAAATGCCATTACTAAGGAAAATATTTTTATGGAAGGCTTACAAAGTGATTATTATGATCCATCTGATGCATGGATCAAAACTTGTAATGGTTTTCTTTATCCTACACGTGGCTCTATTAACTTACCTATTGAACTTTGTGGTAAAGTTGAAGATACTAATTTCATCATTATTCCTACTTCTGATCAATTTCAAATCAAATTTGGCTCATGTCCTCCTCTCCCTAATCATCTATTTTTTTCATATCAAGCTTACAAACATCACAAAATTGCTGAGTTAAGTATGCCTCAGATTGATTCCAACCATGGTCTTTTTCCTACTCCTGCAATACCTCCTTTATCCATTGCTGCTAATAATATTAATCAAAATTCTACTATTTCATTGCAACCTATTGAGAATCCTCCTATAGAAACTATGAAGGAACCTGTTGCCATTTCTCCTAGTTCTCAAAATATGCCAACCAAAGATAAACGTAACAAATCTGATAATGAACGCTGTAAGAACCATAGAGCTAATGCTAGAGCTTGTGCTTCTGTGCTTTGAAATTCCTTACCTACTTTCGACCAACCCATGCCTGATGCATTAGATTTTTAATATTCATAATGATGTTAAGATGAATGAGTATGATGATCCTATTCGCATCTTGGATCCTATTTCAATCAACCTTGATGAGGAGG
>MU226277.1:1294634-1319684 GCA_018584345.1 Thuja plicata | reverse complement strand
CCAGGTTGTGGGACCTATGCTAACTGAGATGAGACCTCCAGGTTCTAGGCTGGTTCCTCTTGGATAATCACCTTAATTTGCTTCTAAACAGGAAAGTAAACTTTTGAGGGAAAGGGATAGAAGGATTTCTTTGAAAGGGAAATGACGGAAAGAAAACTACCTACTAGGTGATGCACCGAAAATGGCATGAAAACATAACACACACAGGATAAACCACTGGGTCAACTAACTCTGAATTGCAAGTAAAATACAAGTCCCTTGTATAGGCATGCATAAATATTTCATAACAAGGTCATGAATAAACCAGTTAAAAGGAAAGACTTCTTCACAGTTAATAGCTTTAAACAATGAAACACTAGTTACAACTTGCAAGAAGACATACTCTTCTACAAGTAGATGCTGTGAAAGGACTGATTAAGAGGAATAAAATCATCCACAGTTAATCCATCAACAATCAAGACACATACAGACAAGCAGAAAAGAGACAAGGTTGACACAATCCAGCAAATTGATCCAAGAATTGAGACTCTTCATATTACTCCTCACAGTGAGTTAAAGACTCATACAAAAAATACACCAAGGACAAAGAAGTGTCACAGAGTATGCCTTCTGCATAAAAATGAACTCCTGGGTTACAAAATCTCTTTGTCTCTGTCAGGAACTCAGAAAAGTTACAAGGACAGCAAGAACAAAAAGGAAGAAGAACTGACCCTTGCAATTGCAACTTTTCTGCTATATATAGGGCTATGACCATCTTGGAATCCCTTAGGATGCAACAAGCTTCGGATGGTCATGGAAAACCCTAACGCTAAAATCACAAGAGAGAGGGAAAGAGAGAGAAGAGGTGGTGGAGAATGACCGAGTCAAATAGATATTTCACAGATATTTTCCTGCTCTTCTCTCAATCTGGCAACTATCATCAGATTTGGTAGATGGTGGATAGTAGCATTTATGTTCATTCTGAATAGTCATGCACACCTATTCACCTATATTTCTCTGCAATAACTGCCCCTCTTTTCTGTGAACAGTGCATGGCCAAGTGTTCTCCTTGTCATTGCCCAAGACTTCCTCTCTAAGCTTCCTGGCACTTCTGGAAACTCAGCCATAATTCTGCTCTGTTCTAAAACACACTGAACCTCCTTTTCACCGACATTGAAATAAATTTATTCAAATATTGGAAAACTACTTTGTGTTTGATTTCGTGTGACTAGAAACCCTCTGATCAATTCTTGGAACATGAGAAAATAGAAACCATGGCTGTCGAGCGTTTCACAATGTCAAACTTGCCGCCAGAATTTCAAATTCAAATTCCTGCGACCTCGTGACTGACCGTTAGTCTCCTTGTCGCGAGAATTGGACCTTAACCATGGTATCATCTCACAACCTGGCGACAAAGCACTTATTTCCCTTGGTAAACCCAAGTCCAGATCCGGTGACATCCCGACTGTGTGAAATCAAAGTCGCGAGGAGATCAGCTTAACTCATCATCCGTCTAGCGACCCTACGCCTAACTGCCACCTTAGACCGTCACAATTTGTTGCCCAATCACCAGATGCTAATTTTCCGTCCCGAGACCACGCGACAAAGCCTAGTCGCCAAGTCAGGAGAACCTATGTCTGAGCCTTTGACCCTTTCTTGACAGTCAACATGTGCCCTTTAACCTTTCTAGCGACATCCCGACTGCCCCTTGGCACTGAGTCAGGAGTACTTTTCTCGTAGGGCACTTTGATCACCAGACTTAGCGACCACCATAGGATCATCTGAGCTTTGTAGTGGACGGCTACCGTTAATTCGCTGAAAAACTAAGCATACCCTTAACTTATCCAGCGATCCTGCGACTGAAGGCAAAGAAACACTTAGTCTTCAAGTCGTGTGATCCATTTCCTCTATCTAGCGATTACCCGACTGAGGGCCCGCATCCACACTTCTTATGCCATCTGTCACATAGCCACTGGTTACTTTTCTACACACTGGGATGCTGAGTCACCACTCTGTTCTGGCGATAAGGCGACTGGGGACCACAGACGGCTAGTCGCGAAGTCATGAGCACATTTCCCTGACCATTGAATTCTTCACGCGATCAAGCGACTGAGGTGGGCCCCTACTTCATAAGACTTATCACATATCATCCGACGATCATGCGACTGAAGACTAAGTAGTGAAGTCTGAGAACCAAGACAGAATATTCCTTATGGTTCAGAGACTACGCAACAAAGGGAAAAGCGAAGTCAGGAGATAAAAAGGAATATTCGCCCAGGGTCACGTGATCAACTAACTGAAGGCTTGGGTCCCACTAATCACAAGGGCTAAATGACATATCTGGCGACCACGCAACTGAAGACTTGTAGCTAAGTGGGAAGACACAGAGGGAATATTCAGAAAGATCACCAGACCATGCGACACAAGGAAAAACGTAGAGTCGGGGAAAGAACAGGAATATTCGTCCAGGGTCATGCAATGAGGCGAAAAGAAAAAAGCACATGCTCTTAGTGACTTGAAAAAGTAATTTCAAAATATAAGAGCCAAGGCCTAGGGTTTGTTTCATCGTTCAAACATAATAAACTTAGGGGCTTGAGGGTTTTAAGGGGTTCTGAGGGTTTAACAGAGTCAAGACCTGGAGACCAAGAAAAACATGACAGAGGATGCCAGGTAGGGAAGAATAGGCCAAATTGCACAGGAATGAGAAATTTGGGCAACAGAACCAAAATACAAGTTGCACCCAGAAATTGCATCACAACCTAATGATTCTAGAGCATTCTCCAGAATCCTACCTAGGGTTTTACTGGTAGAAGAAGTAAGGTCCTATATACACTGTAAGATCTTGGAATTGGGAGATCTAGACCTAGATAATGCCTATAGGGAAATATGTGATGAAGCTAGAAACCTCAAAGAAGAGCACAAGCATCTGGAAGTGAAAGGACTCATGAATGCATTACACTTTCCTAGAGTTTTCAAAACAAAATGGATAAAGATAGTTCTCAGCAGAATGCACAACCAAACTCTATGGCTTAATAATCCAAAATGAATAACAAAGGATGTTATTCATGTAGTTACTAGTTATCCTACGACTGAAAAACTGCAAGGTCACAAGCACCCATCTCTGAAGGAAGTAGAAAAGTTAACCGATGCAAAATCAGACAAAAGAGCTCTCAAGGTCAACACTAGCATCGACACAGAACTCATGTTTGGTGCATGTGTGGTAGGGTACAAAATATTCTAGGAAAGAAAAATGATTAGCATATCAAGCACTTCTATAAGTACAGCATTCAAAATCATCAAACAAGGAAAGAAGATTGATCTTGCAGAGATCCTATCGAATCAACTTGAGGAGAACATGAACACCATAAGATCTTCAAGAAAAAACACTTGTAAGTTTGGTTCCCTCATTATGTGCATATTATTTTACTTTGAAGAATACTTTCCTTCCATAGGCAAAGTAGTATGGGATACAAGAAGACCTGTAACCATACAAATCTGTGAACATATAAAGTCACTAGGAACAGACTTTGATGATATAATCAATGAGTATTTCAAAAGCATTAAGGAAATGTTTCAAGCTAGAAAAATGGTTCCTGAAAGTTTGATAGAAGAAAACAAAGAGGACATATGTTTTATGGTAGATACTGATTTCATGTATATCCAAGCAGTAGTACCTAGGAAGTCCTGGCTTTCACATTTAGAGTATGAGATCAAATCAGAACAAGCCAATGAGTGCATCAAGGCACTATTAAATGAACTGATTGACCACAAACAAGAAAGATGTTACACCTATGAGGAAGCCAAACAAAAGATCAAGATAGATCTTGTTGTCAAGAAGATTATAAACAAGAAGGACAAGATGGTCAAAAACTTAACCAAGCAACTTGTAGTTACAGAAGAAAGTGAAGAGGAAATAGAGGGTAAGGAGGAACAAACTGAAGGATAGTCACCTATCAGTGAAGAAGAAGAAAATATTGACTCAGAGGGAACACATTCAGATTCTCTACCTCCTCCTATACCCAAAAGAGCAAGAACAACAACCACTTCAAGAACAAGAAGCCAGACTGCAAAAGAGTCGACTCCTTCACCATTATAGAAAGGAAGAGTGAGGATATACAAGAGAAACCCTACTCCTCCAAAAGAAAGAAATATCAAGATCTAGAAGACTCAGCAATGGATGATTGTGATGTAGAGATACAAAAGGAAAAAGAACCTATTGTCTCTACAACAATTGATAAAATATGCAAGAATATTTCAGAATCACAGTCTATTCTTGATCCTAACATTAGGAAATGGCTAAAATTTAGTGCAGAGGATCAAAATAAAATTGAAGATGCAATAATTGCAAAAATGTACAAACATTATTATGTTCCACTAGAATTATCAGAATATGACATTCCCAAAGAACTATCATAGAGATTGTTAGCCAGATGGACCTTTGCACTACATCAGGAACAAGAAATAAGAGAAAGAACACTTGTAAATCTTATGCCTCCTGATACAAATAAGGAAGAAATTACTGAGATGATGAAGAAGTATGAAAAGGAGTTCTCACCATAATTGAGAGCATATGAATTTCTCAAGGGTAAGATAGTTGATCTTGATCAAAATAGCATTAAGAAGTGGTGCAAGATACTCAAAAATCTCACTAAGGAAGCTAGCTCGGAGAAGGAACAAATCATCATTAAAGATATACAAGATGACTCATCTATGGAATTGGATAGAGAAGAGAGTGATCCAACAGGCCCTAAACATACTGACATTGTAGATGAAGAATGGATAGACACTAATCTTCACAACACTCAAAGTGAGGATAGTCAGAATCCACCAAGTCCACTTCATATTGACTTGAGCGGAGAAGAAGAAGTTACCAAAGAAGATTTGACAATAAAAGGTAACATAACTGATGATATCCATGATGAATCATGGTTAGATAACATTGTAAATGATAATATAGGAAAAGGCCCTATAGAAGAAGTGCAAAAGGATGAAGACATCAATGTTGCACAGGGCAATACCAAAGGTCAGGAAACAACTACTAACAATGCAGAAGTCAATACACAGACAAACATGAATATTTTAATCAATTCTATTGATATTGAATCAAGTTCAGAGAAATCATCTAAGAAAGATGATGATATACCCAAGGACATGGGTAATGATGAAAACAAAGATGCATAAATGAAAGATGCAATTGACACTCAGTAAGAAGTGTCTACTAAAAAAAACAAAGAAGTAGATAACAAAATGGATGAAACATTGAGAAAGGATAAAGAGAAAGAAAAGAGTGAAACAGTCAAAAAGGATGAAAGCAAGGAAGAAAAGGAAGATAAATCTGTTGATACACCCAAGGAAAATGAGGAGACATCTTCACAAAACCAGCCTGTGGACTCAGAATAGAAACATCAAGATGCTTCATCTTTTTGACCCTCACCCACCAGATCAATCCAATCTCAAGGTTTACAAATGGTAGTACACCAATCTTCCTCCCAGCCAAAGAAGAAAAAGAAAAAGGCATTAAAGAAAGATATCTTGGCTGTCACACTTGATGAGGCAATAGAAATACCCAAGTGAGATGTATCTACTTTAGATACTGAAACACTTTAACGATTTGGAGTAATCTGTCAAAGAAAGGCAATTCAAGAGAAAATGAAAAGGCACATAGGGAATCCCAAGCACTTGAACATGCAAGGGATATTCTACAACAAATTTTTCCAGATGTCAAAATTGAAGATAATACATCAGTCATGGAACAAATAGTAGTTCTTACCGACACCATCACAAATTAGAATGTAGATGCAAAGAAGGCAATGTAAGAATAGACAGAGATGAAGTATCAACACAAACTAATTGAGAAGATCAACCAAGAAGGGGTAGAGAACAAGGTAAAGCTATCTAAACTAGCAAGTGAATTAGAACCTATGATTGCTGAATTTGTTACCTTAGTTCAGAAATTATGCACATTAGAAAATTTCACTCAAGAAAATAGTGAAAAGTTGTCACAATTAGATTCAGATCTAACATCTAGTGCACTAAGTCTAACCTCTAATACAAACACTATAAATATGCATCATGAAAAGATCAAAGAGGTAAATAGATTAAGACAAGAAATATGGGATGCAGAGACTCAATTTAGAAATGAGGTTGCAGAGCTTTAGGTTCAAATTTTGCCAAACCTCACCACTCTGTGACAACATATTACAGATGCAAGAAATCTAATCATGACCCCAAAAATGTCTGTAGTAGACAACATATATGACATGCATGTGAGGATATCACTTGAGCATTTGGCTCTTGAGAATTTGAAGGAGAAATGGGAGGAAATGATGGAGGAAATCAAAGCCTCACACTCTCACATTTTTGAAAAGATGTAAGTACATTTTCCCTCATTATCAAAAAGAGAGGAATGTATACATATGTACAAATACATTGAGGATATGTATAATGTATGTACAAAAAGATATAAATGTACATAAACATACACTTACTGGCATATGCATAGGGGGAGTCATTTCATGACTAAGAAATAAGTATACACAGGTGTACATACTAATGCATCAAGTATGTTTCACATATCAGTTTTTAATACTAATGTCAAAGGGGAGATTGATGACATTAAGTTTTGCCATTAGTATACTCAAAGAGAAAAACATGATTAAGGTCATCGGTATAAGCATAATCGGCGGACAGCAAGCATGCCCGATAGGACAAAATGTCTAAAAAGTGAAAATACTAAGTATAGAATTTACTGACAACAAGCATAACCGATGATACAGTTTTGAAAACATCGCCGACAAAGAAGAAAATGCATACCCGATGAACAGTTCAAGTAAGGAACACCGACGGAGAAGAAAACTGATAGACTAATAGAGCAGCCCAACCATCAGAACCGATAGTCAGTTAAAGAACCCACAAAAGGTGGATCTGATTTTTACACGTTAGATAAAGCAATGTAATTCTATTTATAGAGTTTTTATTTGTTTTAAATCTTAACTTAAGGGTGAAGCAAGCATATTGTAAATTTTTTTAAGCATCCTAACATATCTAAAACATATCTAACTAACGGTCAAGGTCAAGTTGTAAACCTTGGATCTAGAGTTAATTTGAAAAGTGTAAATCAAGAATAGAGCTAGAAACTACTATAAATAGATGTTCCATCATTTGTAATGAGAGAGACTTGTAATAATTTGAAGAATGATAGTAGCTATGGAGAGAATCTAAGAAAAAGAAGAGAATTCATGCAAAGTTCAAAAATAGATAACAACAGTTATCAAGAACACAGGAAGGCTACTGATGAGCAGAGACAAGGTATTACTCAATTACTCAAGGTGATTACATACATACATTGTAAGCTATATAGGATCTGTTATCAGCAATTAGAGATTGCATTCACTATCAAATCAACATTTATATTGTAGTTGCATTCTAACAAGTGGATCACAACAGAAATCCTTTTATAGAAGGTGGACTTAACAATTCTTTACCAAAATCTCTTAACAGAGTGCACACCTAATGGTGTTGCTAAAGCTTAAAATGAAGTAGATCCTAACAGGTCTCCACTCTAATACTCTTAATAGGGTAAATCATTAGAAGTGATCATTTGTAAGCCTTTACTGGCTCCCTTCTTATCTACAGATAGTGAAATTTTGTGGGTAGATATCCCCAACACAGTTTTTACTTCCTAACAGGAGTTTTCTGCGATATCATATCATGTGTTATGTGTTATTTGTTTTTATGAATGTTTCTTAAATGTTTATACATATAAAAAACCTATATTATGATCACACATACATAATCAAAGATGAATAGATAGATAGGTATATACAAATCTGACGACACAAAGGTTAATGGGCCAATCACCTAAAAAGATATAGAGGTACTGATTCACCCCTCCCCTCTCAGTAGATCATTCCAATAATTCCAACATAACTCTGTAGAAACTTGAAACCCATTTCAAATGACTTTGATTCAACTTTCCTTGACTATTGAAATATTTCAAAGCTTGATGATCAATAAATAAACAAACTCTTTTGGAAAAAGATAATGTCTCGACTTCCTCAATGCCTGAACTATAGCATAGAACTCCTAATCATAAACATAATATTTTCTCTTGGGATCATTCAACTTCTCACTAAAATAAGCAATGGGTTTACTTTCTTGACTCAAAACTTCTCCAATATCATTACCACTAGCATCACAATTTACTTGACAAACCTTGTTAAAATCTAGAAGTACTAAAAAGGGCTATTCTATAAGTTTTATTTTCAACAATTAAGAGCTCTTATCTTCCCCTAGAGTCCACTTAAACACTTTCCTATCCCCTCTCATTGTTTTAGACAAGGGTCCATAGATAGTACTGAAATATTGAATAACATTTATGTTAAAGCTAGCCAAACCATGAAAATGTATTACCTGAGCAGCACTCCTTGGGGTAGGACATTCAAGGATATCCTACACCTTATTTGGGTCCATTTTTAGACCTTCTACTGAGACTAAAAATCCCAGATACACTAATTCCTTCTTCACAAAACTGCACTTCTTCAGATTAATCAACAACTTCTCTTCTCTTAACCTCTCAAACAACTTAAGAATATACATTACATGTTCTCCTGATGTCAAACTGAAAATAAAAATATCATCCATGTAAACAATAACAAACTTACTTAGAAATTATTTCAGTACTTCATTCATGAGCCGGATGAATGTGCTTGGTGCATTGGTTAGCCCAAAAGGTGTGACTAACCACTCATACAAGACCTCCTTGGTCTTGAAGGTTGTCTTCCATTAATCTCCTTCTCTTATCCTTATTTGGTGATATCTAGTCATTAGACCAATCTTTGTGAAACAAAAAGTTCCACTCAAACAATCCATAATATCATCCATTCTTGGCAAGGAAAATTTGTACTTGATAGTGATCTTACTGATAGCCCATGAATCTATACACATTATCCATTCTTCATCTTTCTTTTGTGCTAATACTGTTGGTACAACACATGGGCTCAAACTCTCCTGGATCAATCCCTTATGCAATAACTCATGCACTTGTCTATTTATTTCCTCACTCTGTGTTGGAGTCATCCTATGGGTTGCCTTTTTTGGCAAATGGGCCCCTAGCATCAAGTCCATCTGACAACTGATCTTTCTTATTAGTTGTAATCCATCAAGTACATTATCAGAAACAATATCTTAAAACTCCTTCAAAAAATTTGCAGCTTCTACACGCACATCTTCTACTTCTTCTTTACCCTCTTTTGGAATTAGGAAAAAACACATGTGCTCATGTCTCATACCTTCTAAAAACTTTCTTCCATCAACTAAACATATTCTGGCATTACTACATACCTTTTCTCTTGTTTCTTTGAATGGCTTTAGCTTTTGTTGGACTCCATTCTTTGTCAAAGAATAAGTATTAGCATGACCATCATGTATGGAACACCTTTCAAACTTCCAACTAAGCACTGCTCATTGACCACTACCTTATGGTCATTGTGAACCCATGAAACTCTGTATGGATGTGGGTATTTTTCCCTTTTCAGCTTCAACTTTGTGACCATTTCTTCTGATACTAGATTATTAGTGCTTCTACCATCAATAATGACATTAAAACAATTATCCTTGCACTTGCATCTAGTTTGAAATAGGCTCTTCCTCTGATCTGAGCTCTTCTCTTCATTTATCAGGATCCTCCTAACAGCTATGGTTTCTCCCCTCTAAGCATCATTTGAGTGTTATGACTGAGCTTCTTCATTTGCATGTGAAAATCATGCATGGCCTTCATTCCTCCTATTCGTCCTTCCTTTACGTTGTTGGAATTCATAGGCTCGATGTCCTTCTTCTCCATAATAGAAACATGTGCCACAAAAACATCCTCTTCTTGGTCCTTTCCCTATTCCTCTTCCTCTCTAATCCCCATTATTTTGATCATGAGAATGACTGTAATTATTTCCCCTCTGATTCTGACTGCTACTTGAATCATCATTATTTTTTTATCTTTATTTTGGCCTCCATAAGACTGTCACCAGATCTTACACCACAACCTCTTCCACCTTGCTTGCTTTCAAAATTCTTGTTCAGCTTCTCTTACACCCTTAAGGAAAACTTGTATGCCTCTTCAATGCTGGTCATTCTAACCAAACTCAACTCAACCTAAATACTTGGCCGCAATCCATAAAGATAACAAGCAACATGTTTCTTCTCAGGTTCTGCATGACTTGCTCTAATGAGGACTCGGTAGAACTCTTCTATATACTCCTATGCAGATTTTCCCGCTTGTTTCAACCCTTGCATTTTCCTCAGCAGATCAACCTCATAATCAATGAGAATGAACTGTCTCTTCAACTTCTCCACCATTCGGTCCCATCTTGTGATTTTCTCCTTTCCTCTTCTATTCCTCTCCAACTGAATCTCTTGCCACCAAATGTTTGCATGGACCTTCAGTTTTCCCTTCACAAATTTGACCCAATCTGGATCTTTGACATATTCACGCTCAAAATATTATTCTAGATCATTTATCCATTCGATCAGCTCCTCTGGGTTAAGACTTCCCAAAAATGTTGGAACTTCAATCTTGGATCTCTTTCCAATCTTGGAAATGGCCCTCAAATGTTTATCATGTTCAGGATCTCTAGGTGCTTCTAGTGCTTCCTGATCACCTTGTCCTTCTTCTTCAAATTCCTCTTCACTTTCATCTATAACTGCAATATGCATTCTTCTACATAGCTCCTCTTGCAACACTTGCACTTGTCTCTAGAGGACTCTAAAAGCCTCTTCTATCACACTTGTAACTCTCTCGCCATATTTCCTTTGTGGAGGCATTTTCTTCTCTTATCATGTGAACCCACAACCACACTCCTCGTGCAAACTACATCACATTCGTTGATCTATCTACACACTCACGAACTCTTGCTTTAATACCACTTGATGAAGGGTGCTCCCCTTATTACAATATTTGCAAAGAAAGGAAATGGGCTTTCTATTATCCACAATGAAATAAAATTACAATATTCTGAAATGTAACATACACATTCTATAATACACCATGCACAACCACATGGGAATTTTATTACAATATTATGCAAGTCACAGCCACCAGATGCATAACCCAGAACTACCCTAGACAACCCTACGGGCCTTCAATATATTGGCAATTTTCATTGCCCAAGAAGATTCTAGAAATTAAACCCTAAATTTTGAGGCCAACTAACCCTAAGATATTATTATTCATTTTTATTAGATTAGAGTAGGCCCAAAAAACTTTGGAACCCAAAAAGAAATTTTGAAGGAACTTTAACTTTTTCAAGTTTAGGTAGCGCAACTTCCGAATACCATAACTCATCACTCGTTGACTCGATGGGCCACCGTAACCCCATTTCAGAAATGGCATGAAGTGATCTATAATGTCACTTTTTAGATGATCTCAAGTAAGCCAAGGTTTCAACCCCATTCGGAGCCTCTAAAACCTTCAAAACAGAATTTGAAGTTTATGTGCCCTGCTGCCAATACCGAAAATATTCAACATCTACAAAACTAGACTTGATTAGACAATGAAACTTTATTGGCAAGCTGATATAATCAAATTGAACCTTGAGGGAAGAAAATAGAACATTCTGAGCTTAAACGAAAACCTTACTAAAAATAGTAACATCCCAGAAATATCAACTCTGCACAAAATAACCCTTATTGAAAAGAACCCAAAAAATATTTTTGGGTGACGCAAGATTGCTCTTACACCCAAGATGCTCCTACATGAAATAATTGAATATTCTATTGTAAATATCTAAGTTGGAAGTTTGGAAAAGACACTAGTAGTGTCATATAGTTTTTCCCAGAGAAATATAACCCAACAATAGGTAATGTTTTATTTCAATTCCTTTGCACGCAATCCATAATGTGTATGTTGCCACTATCATAAAATATATTCTTCATATAAAACAAGAGTATAGTAGATCCTTGGCATCCTCTTATTTGACCATGTTATTCCTAAATTTTATATATGTCTAGACATTCTAAGAATGGTCGAGGGAAGATATTGTAAATGAATTTTAAATGACATAAGGTACAATAAGTAGTTATTTGGCCATTTTAACTCTAGATTATTATTATGAACATTTACATATATAATTTAAGATTTTCTATAATACTTATGAACAATATAGAAATAAGATATGTATAAAGGTTATCTTATAATTCAATGATAAGGGTGAATGTGTAAAGGTGGACACATGTAAATACATTCAAAGGAAAACAAAACAATAGTATGAATGATATGAGTAGAAGGATGTATCATTTGTGAAGAGCTGGAGTATAGAAAAGTAATTATAGAAGATATATTATAAAACATATTTACATGTTAGATATACAAAAGAGCAGCCAGAGAGAATTGAAAAGGAAATTATATGTAGAGAAGTATATTAACATTTAAATGAGTATGTGTGTGCAAATTTAAAGGAGAAAAAGTAGATGATTGCATAACGATATAATAAGATCATGTTAATTATGATGTTATTGTCATCACTTTAAATGATATTTAAAATTAGACAAAGTTTCAACTCTAATCCTACCTTATATTATTGATTGGATAATAATTATGATATAACTAGTATTGTTTAAAAACATTATAGTTGGATATCTGTGGAATCTATCATTTACACTTACATTCCATAGTAGTTGTATGACTATGATAGTCCTTATCATGAGAGTCATTGTATGTATTTTTTGGTACTAATCTTAATCATGATTTAGATCTTAAAATTGGTTGTATCTATCATTGGTATGTAGGCCTACTTATACTGTGTATTTCTATCTATACTCTTTTTTTTTTTATCAAAACCCTAGACCCTATACTATGGTGTAGTGTATCACATGATAACTTTTATGGAGAAAACTAGTTTAAGGATATGTTGTGTAAACTCATTCAATTTTGTGTAAAAAAAATTAATATTTATTTTGGAAAGAAATTTGTAGGAGATTTATTTAATTCTTGTTAGGGGTTATGATAAAATCCCTTAAGTACGCCACTATTGATTCTTTATCGTAGATATTTTTTCCCTAGAATAATGGAATAGTGAGAAAAGTTTGTTTACAACTAAGTGATGTAGAAGTAACTTTTGTATCTAGTGGGAATACTAGTATCATCTTAGCCAGCGTCTTGTGCTTACTCCTAATTGGGTGGCATCTTACTATGAAAACTGTCTAGGGACTATACCCTACAAAGGGTTGCGTACCCTCTTTTGGTATTTAGAAATTATATTATAATATTTACATATAATACCTTTCGTACCTTTTCCTTTGTGAACTAGTATGAAATGGTTAAATATCCAAGAGTTGATATTGGAAGTCTCCGGTGCGAATGTAGGAAACACCATCAATCATGAGCCCCCTGAGACTTAGGTCTAGTCCCTTAGGGTTTGTCTTTTGGTATTTGTTATTCATCCTAATAAAGTTGTGATAAAGGTTATATTTATGATCTTGTAATTAATGTTAGTGACTCTTGTGACTTGCATCTAGCTTTGAGATATATGTGCACATATAGATATCGGGAAAAAAGTAAAGGAACAAGAAAGAGAAAGTCTAGCATGCAATGATATTAGTTATTTCTATCTTATCTTATGCTGAAAGGTTATGATAAGAATGTTTGGTTTGGTGTTTAAAATGAACATAGTTATAGATATTCTGAGTTATTACTTGTCTCCGGTGTTGCATTAAAGTTAAATAAACTATATATATATATTCCACGTGTTTGTTGTGTATTTTATGTCCCCGTGCTGAGAGTTACTTGGCGGGGCATTAGAACGCGAATAGAAGTTTGTGAAAATGGATGGGTGAAATTTTTACTTTCAAATGCCTCGGCAAATATACATGCAAAATGTGGACCCATACGTAGCAAGAGAGTCAGTTAAAAATGCTACAAAATTTTCAAAGCTAATGCACGCAGGTCACGTGTAATTGCCAGGCAGTTGGAGGTTGCTTATATTTGTAAGGACATCTAAGGATGCCTCCATAGGGAAGAATGAAATAAAATTCTTGCACAGATGAGAAAACACTTTAGAATTTTTTAAACTAATGTGAACAAGACAGTAGAGAGACAAATACAGATTTCTCCCTTAAAATGAAATGTTGCCCCGATAATGATAAAGGAACACGAATGCGGTTGTAATTTCATTGACAAGACCATTGAAAAATGGATGAAGACTACACCTTTCCCTCCCACATTTATTGCACTACATTTATGATTGAACAGTGCGAGAAGTTCAAATATTAAGGAGACTAATGAAAGAGAAAATTTAAAGAGATGACTGGATGTAGTTGGATCAAAGGCTATGAGATAGTACATAAAATGCAATGCACTCATGGAATCATACATAACATAAAATCAAATGAAAGCAAGAAATACACTGGATGAACTCGGTGAGAATATGCGAACTATGGGAGCATAAACAATGTTGCGTGAACTTTTTAACAGAATTGTTGAAAAAATGGTATCTCATGGAATATCACAATTATAAAGTATACTCAAAATATATTGGGATGTATGAGCTTGCTTGTATGCATAGAAAGGCATTAAAAATGTTGGTGTGAATTTTCAAACTATTTCAATTAGCGGCTATTCCTTATTTATTTGACAATGTGCCACAAAAGAAGGACATTATCCTAGAGGGAATAAAATTTTAAATAAAATCCAATGTGATCATAGTTATACCATGCCTAAGAACACTTTCTAGAATTATACTTAGATAAATTGTGTAGGTTGGTTCTCACAAATTTGAAATTGCAAAGGAAGAAATGAAGCCAAAAAGAGGTGATGAATATTTTTTATGCTTAAAAAGGGATATTTATTAAAATAATCACACTTAAATAAGGTTTTCACTACTGGTATAATATGCAATTATAAAGTGTTTTCACTAAGAAGTAAAATATTTCTATCGAGGAAATTGAATAAGTAAAATGGTCTTGAAGCGGGAAGTTGTTTTCAACTAGAGGATATGTTTACTAAGTTGGGTTAAAATCCATAAGTGAAATAATTGGCAAAGGACGAATGCCAATCTTCATCAATATTAATGTGTTACAAAATACTTTAATCGTGAAATATTACTTACAAGACTATACGTCAAATATTAATGTCATAATAATAAACTAAAAGATAGTAATACCTGACAAATAAAAGGTTGCATCCCTTCATATTAAGGAAGGAACTAATTAAATCATTTTTTTTAAGAGGACTGAAGCATGTCGCTTCCTTCACACATAAAGGAAGCCAAGGTCAAAATATTAGGGGATTATCAATTGTAATTTATTTTCTAACGTAAAAATTCATCTTATATTTTCCCAGGGTTTTTGACAAAGGATCTACATAAATAATTCTTGTTTTGAAGATGTATTTTCAACTGCTTATAAATTTAAATATAAGTATCACTAGTATAGTCTTATATTTTAATTTTTCTCAATCGTATAAATTAGTATATCAAGGATTTAGCTGATTTATCATTGCACATTAATGTTTTTTTGTGCTCTATTTAATGGGTCTTTTCTAGGACGAGTTAAATCCTATTGAAAGAATACAATGATACTATTGATGCTAACAAATATTTGCATGAGCTAGTGATTCTAATGAATATGAGACTATTCATCTTGATCGTGGTTTTCCTAACATGCTTTAAAAATAGTTATCAATCACGCCTAATATCAAATACACTTACCCACAACATGGTCCTTTATTTGGAACCAACAATTGTTCCTACCGTGTTGGATGTTGCTCCTCTTACGAGTTGTACACCTTTCCTAAAAGATACAGACCAAGATGGGGGTAGGCGATGCACTTGATTGACTTCTCTAGCACAGTAGCCTTTGTATATTTTGCATGTCGTGTTGTGTTTCCCCCGTATTGTGTTGCTTGTTATATGTCTTATTTAAATTTCTTTAAACGATCCATGTTGCTACATTGGTGCAAGGTGATAAAGGAATCAAAACATTGTAATCATTTTCCTATTTTGAATCTTTCTTTATCTATATGTCGTTATATGTTATGTTGTACATGTGCTATTATTTGTAAATTTTCCTTGGTGTAGTCCGCTTGGGATATTGCGACATGGTAGAAACAAATCTTTTTGGTCTCGGTGATGCCAGCCCAAATAGATTCTTCTTCATAACTCTTAAATTTTTTCCCTCCATTGTATTGTAGTTCTACTTGCTTTGGGGAATGATGACATTTCTTTTGACATAATATTTCATATATAATCTTATGATCATACTGATCTAAAAGTTAGTAGATCCCTTTGTGCTCTTACTTTTTGTTATTTGCCTATTTCCCTTGATATGTCTTCTCTTGGGGACATTTCATAGTGGAAACATCTCTCGTGGATCCATGTACACTATGTTAAAGTCATTTCTCCCATTAATGCTCTTGCAATCTCTTTAACGTGGAGCATACACTTTTCTCATATTTCATACACACACACGATGACAGTTTTGCTTCTTTGAATCCCTTTATGGATTACTAAACAATAAAGGCCTGATTATTTTTTGAATCTCTTCTTGGATTACTAATAATCCAAAGGGCTTGGTTCCTGCAGTTGCATCTCTTTCTGATCCCTTAAGGATACACACATCCTTATGCTTGGACCGCCTTTTGCATTTTTTCTCTTTTGGAAATACAGTTTCCTGAAGGTTAACCCTTGATGGGTTGACTATCATGCACACAAACCTTATATACTATTGAACGCCATCTTGTTTTATAGCATTTACCTTTTTGGTATGGTTCACAATAAGATACACACATCTTACTAGGCAAGTTAGTCATACTCCTTTTTATTTTGGTTTTTTTTTTTATTAGTTATATCTCTCTTGTTATGATTTTGGAGTTAAAAAATACTCAATTTTTTTGGGGACTTGATGGATTCCTTGTCTCCCTAGTCATAATAGGATTATCTTATATATTTTTCATTTACCTTACCAAGAGTTTGAGTCAGGATCACACTCCCACTAAACTGGGGGCTAAATGTAGTCTTAAAATTGAAGCACCCATGTTGAGACATGTTTAACCCTCCTTAGTAGGATTATTTGGACCTAATTTAAATTCCTCTATGGACCCATGGATGTATATTTTCTTTTGTGTGAGATTGGGCCCCTACTTTCTTCTCTTTCCCACTGTTCTTTTTTCTTTCCCTGAGATCCTGGACCATCCCCTAATGGACTGGCCCATCAGGGGTTAGGTTAAGATTTACCTATCCCTTTAGAGGTGGTATGAAGTCAGCCTAGCTCCTGGGGTAAGGCTGAAGTTTACCTCCCCTTGAGGTTAGGCACCTCAGGATTCCCGACCCTTCTCGGGTTTTCAATTTCTTCTCCTGCCTTTTATAGTTGGCCCTTTTTTATTTTGATCATGAAATTTCTTTAAAAGGAGGCCTATTCACTTCTTCTAAAAAATGAGGTTCAAGACTTTTACATTTTTTTCCACTAGCATTCATAAGAACTTCCTAGAACTATTGAAGGGGATCTTTTGCAACCATTGAATAATTTAATATTTTGAGATCATTTTCTTTGAAGGAGCTTTCAAGAATCTCTAAAGGAGTTCATTGGAGGATTTTTCATCACCATTCCATGGTCATTCATGTTCCTTTCAAGGTCTAGCTTCTTTCTTTGAAGATAGTGGAGTTGGATATCAAGGAAGGGTTTGTTCATCAATTCTTCATTTGAATTTCCATATTTGATTTGAGCATATGAGTACATCTACATTCATAGATCCATGACTTGGTATGATTGATCTATTACATGTGATGATATATCCTACATTCCTAAAATATTTAACAACATTGAGCACTTCTACATCATTTTTTATTACTAATCTGGATCCTCCACAAGGGTTTCTACAAAGTAAGGTGAATTTGTACATTTTATTTTCTTTTACATACATTTACATTTAAGGTTAATTCCTAAACTGGGGCTTGACTAATTTAATCCAATCCCCAACAAAAAAAAACAATTTTCCCTTGCATATTCAAGTATACAAACTTGCGGTTTCAGATTTAAAGCCATTAGAAATAGGTTACTATCACAAATTCTGATTTTGAGAAATCTTGCAGAGCAGGTGGATACCAACTTTAGCCTGGTCCTAAGTGGATTTTTTGATTGTCACCATCCCATCTCCAAGTCATCATAGCCCCTCCAGGTCTTCATTAACCTTAGTGAGAAATATTTCTAGGTTTTGAAGATCTCAGGTTTCTGGTTCTAGATTTGGTCTCGTTCGGGTTTCTGGGTTATTTCAGGAGTAGGATTGTAGATCTGAGTTTGAACATATACATTGCAAGAATTCAAATATGATTTTGTGCATTTCATTATTTAATTTAAGTATCTAGAGTTTAGATCTTATCTATAGCATTACTTTAAACATTCTCTTTACATTCCTAGTTGACTATATCGAGCACATAGGAAATAGCATCTTCTTTCTTAACACTTGGTTAGATTCTTGTTTTGCATTGATACACCTATATCACTTGGGTTGTAATAATATAACTTGGATCCAACTAGGGGATTTTCTTGAGATATCTCTTCCTTTGTGGACCATTCTCTTTAAGTATATAGATAGATATACCCCCAGTACACTAATAATACAACAAACAAGCAAAACACCATATTTATATACAACTTCAGAATGACCAATTTTTTACTCTTATATGCATGAAAGATCCCGCAACATATATTTTTACTATCCAAAATCTAAAACAATGGCCACAATTATTTATGTCACATATGAGGGCTTCCAAAAAAAAATCATCAAAGTTTAATAAACCATTTATGATCTATAAGGCATGCCTCATCAAGAAGTAATATAACTTTAAGTTCAAAATGCATCAAATTATTTTAGCTTAAATAAGTGGTTACATGATTATTACATTGGTTAAATTCTAATGTAAATACCTTTAAGAAAACCTTTAACTCATTTTTGGATGCTATATGAGAATTGTTGATGTGATCGTGGTTGGAAGATAAATTGGTATGTCAACTAATGTTTCACAATATTGTATGAATTTATTAGAAATTTGAATAAAGTACCACTGAGATGTAATTATGTCATTAGTTATATTGTGCAAGAAGGGGGTGTTAAAAAATGGGGGTTTAAGAGACATCAAGGCCAGACTAATTACCAGTATGGGAAGTCACAAGTGTAGTCCTAACTAGGGATATGGGAGCACTATTTATAAGATCAATTATGTATTGACCTAATTGTTAGGACCAAAAGAAGGAAAGCATAACTGAGGGGGGGTGAATTAGTTGTACATATAAAATAACTTTAATTCAACTTTGTTCAACTAGATCTGAAAGATAAACAATGAATGCAAGATCCACAACACATAATGCCAAGATTTGTTCTCAAGGAAACTCAGTTAAGAGAAAACCCTAGTGGGAATCAAACCCACATGCTGAGTGTACTATATTAAAATATTCCCAATTAAGAGCACAATAAAGAACAAAGGATGCACAAGAAACCACTGGCTTATAGCCTAATCAACAGGCACACTTCCCAGACCTCATTACTCACAATACAATCCCATATCTCACCCTCAATCTAGTTCACCAATCAATCTTCAATTACAATAGGGTGGACATACAATCCATTGCAACCGAACCTTATGAGAAGTAGGTGATACTTAATTGGAATATGTAAATCTGAAGGAGTTTTAGGATAGAGTAAGAAAACCAAACAGAAACCCAATTACCCAGAAGTTAGCATAAAGTGGGTTGCTAGAGGCTGCCTGATTTCTTTTTCTTGTGCATAGTGTTTATTTGATCATGGAGTGTATGAAAAAATATAATCTAGACACAAGAGAGATTAAAAACAAATATTAAAGGGTGGTTATCTCTCTCAATAAAGAAGTTATATGAAAATTATTTTAGTTTCCAGTAAGAGAGGAGTGTGAGAAGTAAGATTTTACTTCTTTACGAAATCAATTTAACCTGAATAAAAGTGTTTATAGGACCAAAATTGTAAAATATTGATTTTTCCCACCAAGGAAGGGCCAGCCCAAGATACCTAAGACATTCCTTCAGACATCTGTAAAGGGGAAAATTTCATACATTACAGTTATCTTGCACAAGCTTAGAAGATATGAGGATACCATCTACCTAGACAAGTGGATGTTTTCTTCGTTCAGATGATTTGCACTTGTTTGGGATACTTAGAGTGGACAAAATTTATTAGTGACTGAATACATCATCAAATCATGGTATTTACATTAAAGTAATTATTTTACATGTCTACTTGTTTAGTGTATGCCTTAGCTTGTACCCAATATTGGCCTTGGCTGGACCATGTGCACAAATTTTAGGAGAGTATTTAGATTTACAATTTATCCCCAACCTACAATTACATAAAAGTTACATAAAAAAATTTAGAGTGAATGACACTTTCATGATGAAATTGGTCTTTGAATTAAAGGGATGCCTGAAATGAAGGATATCCCCTAAAGACGACACGTTAAATAAAATTTACGATAGCTATTTTATTCAATTCCTGCCTTTACTTATATAAGGATTAGTGCATTTGATGATTTCCCTTGGTAATTACCTCATTATAATGATGCAAAGATCATCATGGTTGAGCTATGTAGGTAGATTTTTGAAGTGAAAAAAGGTGTGCAAAAAGACACAAGGTAATCTTTACCTTTCCTATTCAATTAGGAGTATACACCTGCTAATCCTCCTTCATTGCCATAAATATTACCAAGGTAGAAAGCAAGTACTCCATGCAAACATACGATGTTATAAGGGGGAAATTCAATCTGATAAATTTTATGAAGGATAATTTGCAGCTAGGATCATCATACCATAATGTCTCCCCATTGGAGGATCTCTAGGCAAATTGTGAAAATGATTATGAGGTGCAAAAGAGATTTTGGTCCAGATTGACCATAACAATTCTAACAGTACCATGTTCAATTCAATATCCTTTGAATTATGGATGATATCCCAGTGGTATAGGATAGCCCGCTACAACCAATCAACTAAGAAGCTCCATAATTAGATGATCTACATGTAAGGAAAATACATGTCCTTAAATGAAATAAAATATGGTTGATAAAGAAAATAGGATAAAGGAAAGATACCATAATGTCAAGCACCCCTTCTATTGGTTATTTTTCTTGTTCATCCTTGTATACCTTAGAAGCAGGTATGTAACTCTTTATGCCCGGCAACTAATTCAACAATAAGAAAAAAACAACATTGACAATGCCCAAAAACCCTTCTACACTTTTAGATCCACAGACTCGGGTGAGTATTACCTATCTCTCTTCCCTCAAATCTTCAAAGTCACTACTTAAAAGAACTATAATAGTTTGAACACAAAACATGTAAAAGTAACAGATGTTTGTAAATTTTTATGAGAACCACACATTCTACTATACAAGAATAGTGCCCTATCGAGTGGATATGGATTCATTATAAATTAAACAAACCCTTAACAAAAAAACACATCAAATTTAACACCTACAAATGACTTCTTAATTTGGCTATGCCTTACATACTCAATTCACTCTTAAAGGAGATATAATCATCAAATTCATCACAACTTTAAGATTCACTGAAAATATCCTAAGGAATTTGATTTTTTCCTTGAAAGAAACCCTACGATAATTAGACACTCTACATTACAAAGTGATGGATTACAAAGCCCATGATAATGCAATCCAAATGAAAACCAAAGCTGAAATAAAGATGATTACTCAATAAGATCCCACCAATGAAAGAAAATTACATAAATCTATTATTATTAAAGCATCGATTACATAGAAAATTGGAGCCAAAAAAATTACTGATATTCTTAATCACAATATATAGAGCTTACCAGCCTTTGTGGCATAATTTTATCATCCTTTAAAAATCTAACAAAAATTGGTCTTATACCCTCAATTCTACAAGTTTTTCCACCGCCTTAGAGCACAAAGAAACCCTAAAACACAACCACTAAAACTTGGGAACGAAGCCAACATTAAGGAAGAATTGACAAGGAGCCCACTAAAGGTTACCAAAAATCAGCAAAACCAAATAGAACCCCAAGCCATCACCTTGCAACATTAATGCACCCTGGTCAAACAAGAAAATAGTCATCCATCATAAATCAATGGCCACATTTATGTTGAGGCTCTTCTATTACTCTCTTCACAAGTTTACCTGAGGCTCTTTTATTACTCTCTATATTAACTACCATCTTGTAAGCCTCCCTCAAAGTATTAGGATTTTTATCTCTTACAAGATAAGAAACCTTTCCATCGAGTGCATTGAAATATGTAGTGAGACACACATTCTCATCTAATCTCAACACTTAGAAAAGTCTATACATAGCCTTCTGAAATCTGACATTGAATTCAAATATATTCTCATTTTGAAACTTGTTGATGTTATTAAACTCATTCAGCATAAAACTAGAGTTTACCTTGTCACCATATTGCTCCTTAAAATACTTTGCAAACTCATTCCAAGAACTAACACTACCATGAGCTAAGCCACAGTACCAATCTATGAAATTTTCATTTAGAGATTACATAAATAACTTCATTCAACAACATCCCCATGCTCTATTTCATAATCATGCATATTATCAGAGAAAGCCTTTAGATGCTCCTCACTAATCACTACATTATTCCCACTAAAATTTGGGATTCTATCCATTATCACAATTATAAAGTATACACACAATATATTGGGATGTATGAGCTTTCTTGTATGCATAGACAGGCATAAAAATGTTGGTGTGAATTTTCAAACAATTTCAATTAGCGGCTATTCCTTATTTATTTCACAATGTGCCACAAAAGAAGGACATTATCCTAGAGAGAATAAAATTTTAAATAAAATCTAATGTGATCATAGTTATAGCATGCCTAAGAACACTTTCTAGAATTATACTTAGAAAAATTGTGTAGGTTGGTTCTCACAAATTTGAAATTGCAAAGAAAGAAATGAAGCCAAAAAGAGGTGATAAATATTTTTATGCTTAAAAAAGGGATATTTATTAAACTAAACACAACTTAATTAAAGTTTTCATTATTGGTATAATATGCAATTATAAAGTGTTTTCAATAAGAAGTAAAATATTTTTGTCGAGGAAATTGAATAAGTAAAAAGGTCCTGGAGTGGGAATTTGTTTTCAACTAGACGATATGTTTACTAAGTTGGGTTAAAATCCATACCGGTAAGTACAAAAGTGAATTCATTGGCAAAGGACCAATGCCAATCATCATCAATATTAATGTGTTACAAAATACTTTAATCATAAAATATTACTTACAAGACTATAATTCAAAGATTAATGTCATAATAATAAACTAAAAGATAGCAATACCTTACAAATAAAAGGTTGCATCCATTCATATTAAGACCGAAACTAATTGAATTGTTTTGCTGAAGAGGACTGAAGCATGTCGCTTCCTTCACACATAAAGGAAGCCGGGACTGAAAACATTAGGGGATTATAAATTGTAATTTATTTTCTAAAGTAAAATTTCACCATATATTTTCCTAGGGTTTTTTGACAAAGGATGTACATAAATAATTCTTGTTCTGAAGATGTTTTTTCAACTTCTCATTAATTTAAATATAAGTATCACTAGTATAGTCTTTGATTTTAATTTTTCTCAATCGTATAAATTAGTATATCAAGGATGTAGTTGATTTGTCATTGTACATTAATTTTTTTTTGTTCTCTATGTAATGGGTCTTTTCTAGGATGAGTTAAATCCCATTGAAAGAATACAATGATACTATTGATGCTAACAAATATTTGCATGAGCTAGTGATTTTGATGAATATGATTCTATTGATCTTGATCATGATTTTCCTAACATGATTTCAAAATATCTATCAATAACTCCTAATATCAAACACACTGACCCGCAACATGTGTTGGAGATTTGATTTTGAATAGTTGATTGATTGTATGTTTGTCATTGATGACAACATATAATACACAATAGTACTTCTATATGTACTTATCCATATGATGACATGAACACCACCATGGATAGATACATGTAGTTGACATGTTTACTATACTATGTTCATACACGCAGACCCAGATACGAAGTTCCAGTAAAGATATGTAATTCTATTATTGACGTTTACAGTTCTAGAGGAATAATAGTTTAAGGCCGACGTATGTAACGTGTTGATCGAGTTGCGCCTATCTTCAGGATAGGTGTGTGTATATTCATGATGAGTTATGAGTTGTTGATATTAATCTAAACGCGCCAAACATGTTTCAAGAAGATTGCAATGTTATGGCCAATTTGGTGAAGCCAACTTAGTGAAGCGACGCATCTGTTCAGCATTGACTTGTGCGGTTGTTATTATGCTTGCGCGCTTAGTAGAGCCAACAAAGATGTTATGAAGAGTTTTCTAACAGTTCCCATGATCTCATACTTGGTGTATGTATTTATACAAGGTCATTTGTGATAAGAAGAGTTGCGAAAGCCAGAGATTGACAAGCAGAGCAGAGTGTTGATACAGCAGAGCTATATTTATCATATGTTGATAATATAGATGTTTATGTTGAAGCATTTAAAATTCAGATTAGATTGTTATATTTCTTTACAAGAGGTTAAAGCATCGGTGCATAAAAGGAACTGATCAGACAAGCAGTGTCACATACAACAGTTCATCTTGTTGATATAGTGTGTATCATTTATCCAGAAGGTTGTAGCCTTCACCACTTGGACAATGAGTCCTTGGATAGTGAGTCCACCACCCCTAACAGGGTTATTGTAAAAAGACTCCTAACAGGGTCTGACCCTTAATCAGGTCAACTATACTACTACAATTGTATTGTACAACTCCTAACAGGGTTGAAATATCTTTTAACAGGGATTACTATAAACAGTATAGTTCTTTGTGGGTACTAATTCCCACTGGGGTTTTTACCATTTGGTTTCCTCGTAATCAAATTGATGTGTTGTGCAATGTATTATCTGAATGTGCATTTAATTTATATCAGACAGAATTAATAAGTATAAAAGATTCAAAGTTGCTGACAACTGATTCACCCCCCCCCCCTCTTAGTTGTCCCTGAAGTATTCTAACAATTGG
>MU226277.1:1259318-1290547 GCA_018584345.1 Thuja plicata | reverse complement strand
TTTTGAGTATCTAAGGGAGAAGTTGGGAGTCATTCCCTCTCCTAAGTTTGACTAAAGAAAGCAGCAAGAACATCAGTCCTGTGTGACTGATGAATGGTTGACTACTCTACTTCTGGAGTAGTACCTGAGCTTAATAGTTTGTGGCGCCCTTTGCCATTGATGTCAATGGGGGAGTATGTACTAGTAAAAACAAGACAAACAAATAACACATACAAGGAGCTTATACTATTGGGGAGTAAAGGAACACAGTAGGGAAGTATGACAAAGGGGGAGTATTCAGAGAATACATGCAGTACATGAAACAACAGCAATATAGATGAACCTTTGTTGAGGATATTGAGAAGATTGTATTAGAAATAAGACACCATGAACATAAGTTGTTTTTATATCATATGTTGCCATCAATGCCAAAGGGGGAGATTGTTGGAGATTTGATTCTAAACAGTTGATTGATTGTATGTTTGTCATTGATGACAACATATAATACACAGCAGTACTTCTGTATGTACTTATCCATATGATGACATGAAGACCAGTGTGGATAGATACATGTATTTGACATGTTTACTATACTATGTTCATACATGCAGACCTAGATATGAAGTTTCAGTAAAGATATGTAATTCTGTTATTGACAGTTACAGTTCTGGAGGAATAACGGTTTAAGGCCGACATATGTAATGTGTTGATCGAGTTGCACCTATCTTCAGGATATATGTGTGTATATTCATGATGAGTTATGATTTTTTGATATTAATCTAAACGCACCAAACATATTTCAAGAAGATTGCAATGTTATGGCCAATTTGGTAAAGCCGACTTAGTGAAGCGACGCCTCTGTTCAGCATTGACTTGCGTGGTTTTTATTATGCTTGCGCACTTAGTAGAGCCAACAAAGATGTTATAAAGAGTTTTCTAACAGGTCCCATGATCTCATACTTTTTGTATGTATTTATACAAGGTCATTTGTGATAAGAAGAGTTGCGAAAGCCAGAGATTGACAAGCAGAGAAAAGTGTTGATACAACAGAGCTATATTTATCATATGTTGATAATATAGATGTTTATGTTGAAGCATTCAGAATTCAGATTAGATTTTTATATTACTTTACAAGAGGTTAAAGCATCGGCGCATAAAAGGAACTGATCAGATAAGCAGTGCCACATACAACAGTTCATCTTGTTGATACAGAGTGTATCATTTATGCAGACAGTTGTAGCCTTCACCACTTGGACAATCAATCCACCACCCCTAATAGGTTTATTGTAAAATGACTCCTAACAAGGTCCGACCCTTCACCAGGTCAACTTACTACTGCATTGTATTGTACAACTCCTAATAGGGTTGAAATATCTTTTAACAAGGATTACTATAAACAGTATAGTTCTTTGTGGGTACTAATTACCACTGGGGTTTTTACCATTTGGTTTCCCCATAATAAAATTGATGTGTTGTGCAATGTGTTATCTAAATGTGCATTTAATTTATATCGGATAGAATTAATAAGTATAAAATATTTAAAGTTGTTGACAACTGATTCACCCCCCCCCCCTCTCTCAGTTGTCCCTAAAGTATTCTAACAACATGGTCCTTTATTTGGAACAAACAATTGTTCCTACCATGTTGGATTATGCTCCTCTTACAACTTGTACACCTTTCCTAAAAGATACAGACCAAGATGGGGGGTAGGTGATGCACTTGATTGAATTCTCTAGCGTAGTAGTCTTTGTATGTTTTTCCTGTCATGTTCTGTTTCCCCCATATTGTATCGCTTGTTATATATCTTATTTAAATTTCTTTAAATGATTCTTGTTGCTCCATTGGCACAAGGTGATAAAGGAATCAAAATATTGTAATGATTTTTCTATTTTGAATCTTTCTTCTTCTATATGTCGTTATATTTTATGTTTTACATGTTCTTTATTTGTAAATTTTCCTTGTTGTAGTCCGCTTTGGAAATTGAAATATGGTAGCATCAAAACTTTTTGGTCTCTGTGATGCTAGCCCAAATAGATTCTTCTTCATAACTCTACATTTTTTCCTCCATTGTATTATAGTTCTACTTGCTTTGGCTAATGATGACATTTCATTTGACATAATATTTCATATATAATCTTATGATCATACTGACCCAAAAGTTAGTAGATCCCTTTGTGCTCTTTCTTTTTGTTATGTGCCTATTTCCCTTGACATGTCTTCTCTTGGGGGCATTTCACTATGGAAACATCTCTCATGGATCCATTTATGAGCATATGCACGCTCATACTCCTCGTTCTAACCCTACTACTTCTTTAGAGGAAGCAATTGTTGGTGAGGTTCAACCTATGGAGGAAGAAGAGGGATGAGATACTAAGGATGAGGAGGAGGATTCTCCCCCTCCCTCTTGCGATAAAGATATAATTCACTCCTAGTTTGAAGAAGGCTAGTCCCTCTAAAACTAGGATTAATTAGGAGGAATAGGGGATGGAAATGAAGGAGGATGAAAATGAACCTTCCTCCCCTGTTACTCTGAAAAATTCTAATGTTAGGAGGCTAGAATTGGAGGCTTCCAAAAGAAAACCGTAAGCGATAAATACCCTCTCCAAACTGGTATCCAATAGAAAGATACTGATTGAGGACAAAGGGAAAAGGGCTTTGCAGACATTGAATCTAGTGTGAAGAAAAAGGATGTGGGAAAAGGAAAAGTTCCCATCTTACTGGATTAATAGATCTTTGTAGATCACAACATGCCAATTTCACCTTTGATATCTGAGGATAATGAACCTCAGTAGAAGGATTCTATTTAGCCATCATCGATAGAGTTGTGCATTGAATATTATGAGGAAAATAAAGAAGAGATGACTCTCGGGGTTCTACAGACACCCAAGGCTTCTTTGTTGTATTCCTTTTGCCGCATGAAATGGGTTCTCCATGAAACCAAATGCCTGAGTTTGAAATACAATGTCCTTTTTTCTAAAGTTGAAGAGATGTAGAATAAAGTTGATTCCTTGGTGACCCCTTTGATTCTTGACCTCTCTACATATTCTCTGTGGACCCACAATGATAAGAAAATGTTGATGGAATTTGTTCAGGTAGATTAAAAGGACAATGAAAGATATGAGTTTAAGATGGAGGAACTGAACCAAAGGGTGGGAAAAACTAACACTACCCTTAAGAGGATCATGCAGGATTGCCACAAAGTCCTGAAGACATCTGCAGAAACAATGAAAACCTTGGTGGCTAGGTTAGAGGATTATCATTAAGACAAGGTCATTGTCAATGTAGATCTTGATGCTAAGGTGAGTGCTGGCATAACGGATGGCCCAAAGAAGAGGACTAGAGCCAGTACAAATAAGAAAGCTTCCCCCATTCTGAAGGAGATCCTAGAACTAAAGGATGCAGCTTAGAAGATGAGCCAATTGGAAGAAGAGGTCATTGTCACCTTAAAAACTCTCGGTTAGGTCCTTTTTCATTGTCTTTTTTTTAGTTTTCTGTGTTGGGCTTTCATTGGCTTTTTGTTGGTTTTCGGGGATTTATTGGGTGTGTCTACTCTTAATTTTTTTATTTTGGTTTGTTCTGTGTTGGGGGCTTTTAATGATCTTTTTCTTAAGCTGGTTGTAAAAAGGATTTTGGATCCCTTCAAAACCTATTTTTACATAAATCAAAAATTATTTTGTGTCATGTAATTTGTATTGAATAAAATATATTTATATTTAACAATTTATAATATAAAATATGTACTCATAATATTTAAAAAAATACCTAATAATATAATTTCCATTGCTAAATCAAAAATATTGAATACATTTAGAAAATGAACTAAAATAAAAAATTTATATATATTAAGATAGGAAATAAAATTATAAAACAAATAAATAGTTATAACAAACTTACTTTCCCATTTATAAACAATATTACCAAATTTCACCTATTTAAATATATATTATTTCTTATATTGATTTTCAATTATGTATAATATTATATTAATTTAAAAATATTATTATCTAAATTTAAATTATGTATAATATTATATTTATATTTAAAAATATTATTACCTATGATTTAGAATGACATGTTCTATTTTTAAATAGATTAATTCTAAATATATACTTTTAAAATTTTATAATTTTACATTCACGTTCTTTTAAAACTTCAAATATAAACTTTCAATTAATATTTATTACCTTCTTCAAATTCACCACCGTTATGGATATCTTTAGTTGCAAGCTTGAAAAGTAATCTATTATAAATGAAATATATGTCACCTTATCCTAATGTACTCATTGAATCAAGTGTTGAAATAGGTTTCATGTCAGAAAGAAATAACCAGTACAAAGTAGCAGAAAAAAATGCGAGCAACCGAGATCGACGGTCAATAGCATTTCAATCATCTTGCAGGCCATTTAAACAATGAGAACTATTCATTTTCAAAATCATCCCATCTATTTCAAATAAGAAAACACCTTTAACTATATAGATATAGTTGTCCCTTCCTTAAAAATAACTAGGCCCTTAAAAATAATCTATAGTTTGGATATTTTCTATCATAACATTAATTTTTTAGTTGTTTACACTATGCACTTTGCCATCACACATGGGTCCTTCAATATCATTGCATTATTTGTTCTCCCACTATCAAAACTTTACATTTTTAGTTGTTTACACTATGCACTTTGTCATCACACATGATTCCTTCAACATCATTGCATTATTTGTTCTCCCACTATCATAACATTACCTTTTTAGTTGTTTACACTATGCACTTTGCCATCACACATGGGTCCTTCAACATCATTGCATTATTTGTTCTCCTACTCTCATAACATTACTTTTTAAAGTGCTTACAGTATGCACTTTGCCATCACAGAAAGGTCCCTTAACATCATTGCATTATTTGTTCTCCCACTCCAGCAAGAAATACAAGTCAGTTCTATCAAGTAATTAAATCTACTACATTCCAAGGCTACTTAACAACCACAATCATCACATAAGAAGTTTGAATTAATTGGGAAAAAGAACTTACATTTATGGCGGGCCCCGTGTCTTAAAGTTTCCTCTTCCCTTTATATATGAAACTTTATATAAAAACCTGAACCTAAATAGTTTTAAAAGGAACTTTATATATGAAAAATATATAACATAATCATTAAATAAAAATGAAAAGAACAATCCAAATCAACAATTTATAATTTAGTTTTATAAAACCAGAATATTTAATTATTATATAAACTATAAAAATATATATATTATGAATTTTTCACACACATATATAATTTAGTTAAAAAATATATTCTTAAAACAATTAGATTTATTTATTGAAATTAAATAACTCATCACAGAATATTTATCAAATTATTCTTTTTTTTTAAACAACCAACAGTAGGAGCACCAAATGGTGTCCCGGGAAAGAACAAAAACAAGAAAGCAGAGAACAGAGAACAGAAGAACAAGGAAGAGCGCCTAGAAGCTCTATCCCGATGAGAAGTAATCAAGCACAGAAGGATAGTAAGACTAGAAGGAGCCCCTGACAGATTTAAAATACAATCAAATTTAGAAATGATATCAGCGTGAATATATAGTGCGAAATGATTACTACAAGCGGAAATATGGATGCTAACATACGAATTGACGGTAATAGTGGTGTTACTAGAAAAAAAACCCTTATTTTGAGGATGCCTTTTGTTTGATTAGAGAAATGAAATTGTGGATGTTTGCCTGATAGATTTGGCAATCGTTCCTGGTCAAGTCTCTACTAATCTCTCGAACGCGAGATCTGATCTGTCTACCTTCGTCTTCCACCATTAATGTACGAACAGCTTTACTGACGTCCTCCTTGGTAAAAGAATCGTCGTCCTCCTTTCTCCTAACCTCCACCCCTAGCTTAAGTTCCTGGACTACGAGCTTTGCATTTAAACTTTGTTCGTAGCGCAGTGGAAGAGTCACAAATGGCACCCCAAACCTCAATCCTTCAGACACTGAGATCCAACCACAATGAGTGAGGAACGCTCCCGCAGAAGAATGAGCCAGAATGTGCAATTGAGGCACCCACTCCGTCACCAAAAGTCCTCTTCCTTGCGTGCGCTCCACAAAGCTGTGGGGCAATGAAGCAACCATCTGGTGGAGAAGAACAAAGAGAAAAGGAAGCCCACTGTCTTCTAAGCCCAGCGCCAAGGCACCAAGCTCTTCTGGGGTGAGAATACATTCGCTGCCAAAGGAGATCACCACCACAGAATGGGGTTTCTGCAAATCCATCCAGGCCAAGCAATAGTCATCAGCCGGTGGCGGCGTTAGATCGGGCATCTGAATCCCCACGAGAAGCAGGGGCCTGTCGGTTATTCTCTCTATATATTCTAAGTAGTTGCCTTCTAATTCTGCGCATGTATTGTAGGCTACAATCCATCTACGCTTAAAACACATGCTCCACCACTCTGCCATGTTAACGAGATCTTCCTTGTTTTGTAACATATCCTGGTGGCTCTGTGCTTCAAACGCTGAATGACGAATGTCCGCCGAGGGGAAACCTGGCAGTAGCACTGTCAGATCTGGGACTGTTATGCTCTTCTCTGGTACCATGGCTTTATGGCCTAGAAGGAAACCTGAACTAGAGGCAGCTATTATCATGAAAAATATAGTGGGAATACCCAGTTTGGCGGCTATGGGAGAAGCCATGTATTGTGTCATATCGTGGATTAAAAAATCCGGTGAAACCCTTGTCAATAGTGCTTCGAATGGCTTCTCCCACTCGTCCATGGCTTTGATAAGTAAGTCAAATGTTCCTCCTCGCTTCAAATCTGTAGTTGATTCAACCCCTTCTAGGAGTCCATCTATGGAGGGTAGTGGAAGCTCCAGCAGATCAATTTCTGGTATCGGGTGTAGATGCGGTATCTGCTTTCTAATCCATCTGATATTGAGTGGAGTAGAGAGGAAGGATATCTTGAGACCGTGAGCAGACAATTTCTTGGCAAGCTCTAAGAAGGCTGTGATGTGGCTTTTTGAAAGCCAAGGAACCATCATAACATGGAGCTTCCGCATCTCTTCTTCCATACTACTGGAATCAGATTGCAAGTTTTCGATCGAAGAGCCTTCGATTGGTCATTTAAAATGTAGCGGATTATCCAGCTTGATTATTGAATAGATGAAGAACGATTATGAACCCCACGAGCTACCAGTCTGTGCATCCCATTCATAACTCCATCTACCCGTCTAAATTGATTATATAATTATTAGGCTATTATTAGGATTTTTGTTTGTTAAAGTATTTGAGTGTTAGGTGTATTTGAATGATTATATGATTCTTTTGTGGGTTGAGTTACCTTAAATATAAGGTTCCGACATGATAAAGAATGAGTCAAATTTAGGTCTCTACAGAAGTATTTCTTTGTCTTTGTGGGAAAAAATTCAACTTAGGCCTTTTACTTCTATATTAAATATAAAAATATATATTATACATGATATAAATATGTAATGATATTTGTATTATATTAACCTTCAATCTTTATTTACTTATTTATAAAGGCCATATATGAATGTAATTAAGTAAAAAACAAGCTACCTAACAATCAATCTATACTGAGGCAAGGAAAGGCTTTGAAATGACGAAGGGCTAGAGCTTGGGCGAAAAAAATGATGATGCTAAAGTTTCTACGATAGGGGATGGAGGCAAAGATGGTGATGAATATGATGAGAGAGGAGTTAAAGGTTTCTTGAATTTGATGGAGACCCTGTTCTGTGTGGCGGTGACATCTAACATCTATTTTGTTCTCTCCTTTTGCCCTGATCGTGTTTTGGTCATGTTTGCAGTGTGCCTCAAGTGGTTGGAGGATGTCAATGGGGGAAGATGTGCTAAATATCTCTTCTCTGTGCTTATTTGGATTGGGTCTTTCTCTTTGGAGGGATTTTTTTTACTTTGAGGGTTGTGTTGTTCATCTTTCTACTTGTGGTGTTGCGACTCCTTAGGCTCTAGGTTCTTTGGTGGACTACCTCGATCTTATTGTTGGTGGTGGTTATCTTCTCATTGAATTGGGGGTTTGATCTAGAGTATTTTATTTTCCTTTCTCTATGTTGTGTCATTGACCCGTGGGTTCTTCTCTGGTTTTGTCACCCCGTGTGTGTCATTTATCGTATTTGGTCCTCTTTGTCTTGTTTCTTGCTATTTGTGCTTGTTTTTCTGTGGTGTTTCTTTGTAGGGAGATATGTTTGTGTTTGGCATTCTTTCTACTTTTAGCTTCAACTCTCCCATGTGTGCATTAGTGTTTTTTTTGTCTCTATTTAATGGGTTTGTGCTTTTCTCAGGAGGTTTCTTTTATTTTGTGTTTGGAGTGGTCTCCCCTAGTTGGTCATGGGTTTTTTCTATTTTCTAATTTTGTGCCTTTGTTTGTGTATGTTTATATTTTTGGCTGCCACTTTATTTTGGTGGGTTTTCCCCTTCTTAGGCAACTTTTCTCTACTTGGGACTATGCTTTCCTATGTTTTTCTTTTCTTTTCTATGTGGTTTTCTTTTTTGTGTTTGAGCTTTTGTTGGCCATGTTCCTCTTGGTGGTCAAGCGGTTGCTAGCAATTTTCAAGGGCTTTGTATGACCTTATCTTATTTTTTGTTAGGGTTTTGTTTTGGGGTTGTATTTGTTCCTTCTTTTGTGTGGTGCACTTTTTTTCTTCTCTTGTCATGTTTTGCTGTTCTTAGCTAGGTTCTTCCCTATAAGAATTTTATGGAGAAGAAGTCTGCCCCTATTGAGGTGGGATTTCCTCTTGTGGCTTTGATATGGGTTTGGCACATTTTATACTATCTACCTCTTTCTTGTTCCTTCATAGATGTTGAATCCTTCTCTATGCCGTCTTCTCTTGGTTGTGGTTTCTTGGATACAAGGATGAGTAATATTTGGTTCATCCTTCTTGCTCCTCTCTCTCTCACTATTTTTATCGAGGTCAGATTCTCTCCTATTAAGGTGGAGAGGAGCTTGCAGGTGAGGAGTTGTTTATCTATTGGGTTTTGTTTTCCACATTTTTTCGGTTGGTTCAGGGTGCCAATTTAATTCCTAGCTTCAAGGTTTAGGAGGCCTTGAGAAAACCCCTCATCTTTTTCTTTTGGTTGCCAGAGAAGATCAATATCATCTAGTGTGCTCTTCTTTGTTGATTCTTATATTTCTAGATGTTATTATTTTTAGAGCCTAGTTTTATCCCAATAAAATCTGGGGAGCCCTTTTTTCCCCATTTTCACTCCCCAAGTAAAAATCCCAAGGGTTGAGTTACCTTTTCTCAAATTTTAAAAATTTAACACCTTCATTTTAGTTGGTCAGAACCTAGGCATAGCTCTGGAGCAACAATCAGAGTATGATTTTTCAAAACCAAGCAACAGATCACGTGGTCAGTGCTAGAAGCCTATTCGAGACCTGGTAAGAAAAATGGAACTAATAAATGGTATAAGACAAGTTCCTTATATGAATCTTTGATGTCATCTTACTTCGAATAAGCTATAAATAAAGCTTAGATATAGAACACCTCTTAGATTCTGACAAGTGAAATGGAACTATCAAATATAAAGGAAATGGACCTACAGAAGGTTGGATATCAAAACATCCATAAAAAGAAGAAAGTGAACTAGTTTCAGAACCCAAATAAGAATATGAAGAGGAAGCGGGAAAAAATAGAACATATTTTGAAAGAATCCTGCTCAATTCTTGGGAATGAAGAGGATGAGGCAAATATGAATAACAGTTCTAGAAAATCCATCAGATGCCAAAGTTCTAAGTGAGAAAAGAAAAATTTGAAATATTAGGCCATAATTCAAGATTATGGGGAATACAATGCTTACAAGAGACACCAGGTGGGAGTAAACTTTAGTCCAAGAACTCTCGTCAGAGCCCAACGCTAGGAGCTGAATATTGGAAAGTAAGCTAAAAAGACATGACCGCAATGTCATAAATTTAGGAGGGAGTTCCATTTTTCGATACTCGAACCCGACAACAAAGAAAATAACATTCATTTTCAAATGTGAAATTTGACATGTCCCTAATGACTATAAGGTAGTTTTAAGATTTAATTCATGAAATGGCTTGCGTTAATGATATCAATGAATACAATTAACGAGATCTTTAAAAAAGATTTGAAAGGAATATTTGAATCATTTCACAAAGATTGAACTAGTGACAATAGAGAAAGCTAGGGAATCAAGAAAAATCCACTTGCAAACAACTTCTCATATTAGTGAGATCAATTCAGATTCTTCATATTATTTGTTTAAACTTTGATTTATTCTAAGGTGGATAGTTGTCATTAATCAATTTGAAAAGAAACAAAAAGGGTGATACATTAGGTTCAAACACCTAGGCTATGATCACTTGAACGAATTGGAATGTGCCTTGTCAAAAGTAGGTCATACTAAATTGGAACAAGTAAATTTGAGTGAGTTCTAGGATAGAGTCAAATAGCCAAATAAACACCCAATGACCCAGAAGTTAGTATAAAGTGCATTGCTAGAAGTTGTCTGAATTCCCATTTTCATGCAGAGTGTTGATTTGATCACGGAGTGTATGAACATATATAATCTATACATAAAAGAGATTAAAAATTAGGATGAAAGGGGATTTTACATAGGTTCTTGTAGTTTCCTGTAAGAGAGGATTATGAGAATTTGGATTTTACTTCTTCACAAAGTTAATTTAACATAAATAAAAGTGTTTACAAGATCAAAATTGCAAAACAATGGTTTTTTCCACCTAGGAAGGGTTAGTCCAAGGTACTTAGGATTTCAATTAATCCTTATCCATTTTCATTTTATCGATCTTCTTCTTCACTTTATTATTTTAGAACTTCCGAATAGCCATGTGTACATAAAAGTATAGGTCACTTGTATCAATCCTAATAACATTAAAATCAACAGGAGTAGTGGTGCTTCTATCTTTCTTGATGGTGGGGTAAGAAATTTCTAAGAACATATTGCTAGATTGATCATCTTTCACAAGGAAAGAGGTGTTTTTTCAGTTTTGTTTTTCTTAGGAGTAGGGAAATCTTCTTGTATTCTAGAAATAGCAACCTTAGGGAGCATTTATTAGCTTCTCTCTATCTCTTCTTGTCTAAGGTAGCCTATAACCATGAGGGTATTGCTAATTCTTGGGAGGTTATTTTTAGATCATCAAGTGACAAAAATAAGGCTTTTTTCACTCATGGAGTGGTAGTCCTTGAGACTTGCAAGGAAAAAGTAAACAATTTCATTTTATTACCTAGGCTTGGACCAGATTTCCGAGAATCTTTGTCTGGCTCATTTCTCTTTTAATCATTCATGTGAGGTGCTTCTTCTTTATTTTTCATGCTTCCTTGGCTAGGGACTTGAGTATCCATAATTATATCAATATCAAGTAGGGGGCATGTTCCATAGGTGGGGGAAATTCATGATCCCTTCTCTGGTGATTGCATGTTGCCTCCTCTAGTATCACCTCATGGAATCTTCAATGATGTGCTGAGACTGAAATATTTTTAATTGGTGGGGGCATTGGATTATAATTAGGAGTAGCAAGGGAACTTAATGTTATGTTATCTTTCCCTTCTACTCTTTTTCAATGTTCGGTATTGACCAACACCTCTTCTACACTGATGATCATCTACGCAATTTGCCCAAAAATCCTCCAATGAAAAGACATTATGGTATAACAATCCTATCTGTAAATTATCCTTCATGAAGTTTCTCGAATTAAATTTCCCCTGTATAATATTGTATCTCTCCTTTGAGTACCTACTTGCTACTTTTGTAATATTAATTGAATTGGAGGTTTATTTGCATGTGTATACTCCTAATTGAATAGGGAAGGTGATTCCTACCTTATGTCTTTCTGCACACCTCTTGTTCACTTTACAAATATTTCTACACACTTCCACCATGGTAATCTTCTCATCTGCATAACGAGGTAATTTCCATGGGTAATAATCAAATGCATCAATCCTTATTTAAGTAAATGTGGGAATTTAATAAAAATAATTATTTTAAATTTGGATTAACGTGCCAACTTTAGGGGAGATCCTTCTTTTTGAGCCTCCCTATAATTCACGAACCAATTTCATAGTGAAAATGTCATTCTCTCTATGAAAATTTGCGTAACTATTATGTAATTGTTGGTTGGGTAAAAATTATAAATCTCAATATTCTCCTCAAAGTTTTGCACATGATCTAACCCAGACCAATATTGAGTACAAGATAGGGCATACACTACATAAGAAGACATTTAAAAGAATTGTTTTAATGGAAACATGGGGAATTGATGATGTATTCAGGCACTAATCAATTCTGCCCACTTTAGGTATCCCGATTTAATCCAAATCCTCTAAATGAAGAAAAATACCCACTTGTCGAGGAAAATGGTATCCTCGTCTCCTCTAAGCCTCTGCAAGAGCCCTATTATATCTATAATTTTCCCCTTTACAGATGGCATAAGGATCATCATGGTAGAATTACTCATAAAGGTATTGAGGTCATTATTAACACCTCTATCCACCCAAATGGAAAGCTCCTATAATACCATCTTGGACCCCCCCCCCCCTCAAACCAACAAACAGAACTAATTTCTCAATATATAGAAAATTTAGGAGAGTGACCAGGGAATGGGTTAGGGATTTTGAAGTTAGAGGCACACCCTTGATTGACATGCTCATCAAGTCTTATGATGCTCTGGTGCTAGTTAGAAATTCCTTAATCTCATAAATCAGAGTGGTCAAATGGAGGGAGTGACACATAAAAAAAACATGAAGAAAATAAAGGAGGTGATGGATATGGGGACCACAACAATTGTAAGCCTCAGACTCATATAGTCACATGATTCCCCATTTCAAAAATGGATGTCTAGCTTAGGCTACAAATGTGAGTGAATTGAGAAAAGTGTGGCAAATTTAAATAAACTACTATAAGAACCCAAAGAACTGATAGACCAAATAGTTGATTATAGTAAAGACATTGGCTATTAGCTACTAAAGAAAGACAATAGCAAAATTGTCATAGTAGATAGTTTTAAAAAATAATATCAGCATAATATTGATATTATTATGGATCCTCTTGTATTTTCCATGGAGCAGTATAAGAAGTTAGCAAGGATTGATGCTATCTTGACGTGGTGTGGTATTCATGTGCCACTTGACTTTTATTACTATAGAAAAAGAGATTAAAGAAAAAATGACATATTGGACCATCAAAAATACTAATGTTGTCATTCCTAAGCATGCTGATATTACAACACTTATGAATGCCCTATAGGTGTACAAGGAGAAACATGAAGCTCAAGAACCAGTTATAAAGGAAGGAGAAGGGGGAGCACTATGATAGGCACTAGTTAATTTTTATTTATAGTCTTTCTCTTATGTTTTAATACCGCATGTTTTAAGACTTTAATTTTTATTGTATTTAAAGAACATCAATTAAAGTAAATGGGAACAATTTATTGGGAATTTTAAATGACTATTTGTATGGAAATGAATGAAAAAGAAAAGGATCAACAATTTTTTTCAAAATTTCCATTGTTGCTTTTACAACTGAGCGAGACCCAAATTTTGGACTCATATTGTTCATGATATGAAATTTACCTTATTCTATTGAATAGTGATTAATGAATGCTAATAAGTGAATCAATGTTATTGAGGTAGAACTTTGATTTTGCTTGATAAATTCATGGTGTTCTTTATAATATTATTTACTAGTTATAAATTTTATTGATGTTGTTAGTGGAAGAAACTTTTTTATAATTTAGAACCAACATTATGTTTTAGATTCAAGGAAACAAAGGTTAGAATTGAAGAGTTATAGTTGGAGGACAAGAGGATTACTGAGAAGGTTGATATTCTATGAGATTTTTCTGATTATTACAGTTTTTTCACCTTGGGGGTTGTAGGGCCTAGCATGAAATTGGTGAGGAATGGGATCAAGAATATTATTCTGAATATAATAAGTTCTTAAGATGTTAAGGTGCTCGACCAAGAAATTTATGTGAGTGAAATCAATAGGGATATTATTGATCTAGTGAATGTTAAGGCCTTGGGCCCTAATGAGTTGCCTAAGGAATTCTATGAAAAGAACATTAGTTGGATTTAGGAGGATCTCAAGCAGGTTTATTTGGAGGCATTTAAAAGGAAATCATTAGGATGATATGAGTAGTAGATTGATCAAGCTTTTAGATGAGGAAGTGGACAAGAATCCTATAAAAAATTGGAGACCCGCAACACTTTTAAATGTATCATACAAAATATTAGCTAAATTGTTGAACAAAAGAATAGAAAATATTCAACCAAAACTTGTCAATGCTACATAGACTAGTTCTGTCACAGGCAGATTCATCCTAGAAAACTTGATTACATTCTAGGAAACTTTGCATTGGGCCAAGGGGTCTAAGAAATGGGCATGGATGATGATAATTGACTATTCAAAGGCCTTTGGTAGAATATAATAGATATATTTCTACATGATTTTGGAAAGCTAGGGGTTCCTCAAGATGTTCTCCTCTATGGTGTAGACTCTTATAAATTATGTTATCGCATGGGTTGAAATCAATGGTATGAGGTCTGAATCTTTGAGCCTATTTAAGTCAAACATGAAAGGTTGTCCTCTTTCTCCATTCCTCTTTTTTATTGATGCTAATGCACCATATTATCTTCTAAGGAATGAAATATTATCTACCAAGGTTAAGGGTGTCCTTCCCCCCAATGGAGAAGATTTATCTAATATTCAGTTAGCTGATGACATGGCTTTATTATTGGGGTTGGAGGGGGCAATTTAAATATCCTAATGACAAAGTTGAATAATTTTTGTGAGGTCTCCAAGAGTAATATTTATGTATCAAAGTCTATTTTGTTGGGTTGGGAAGACACTCCCCCCAGTGGTTGAGTAATTATTCTCCTATGTGGGTGGTGGGGGAAGACACTTGGTCGAATAGCTTGGAATCCCCTTCTCTGTTGAGCCAGACTTGAAGGTGATGTTGGAATAGATCAAGGGGGAAATCATTAAGAAGCATGGAAAGTGGAAAAATATGTACCTCTTAGTAGTAGGAAGATTTCAAGTGTGGTTGAATATGATTTCCTCATATACCATTTACTTCACCTCTTCTTGGCCATTTAATTAGTCCCATTTCATCTTTTTGTAGAATCATATTAAGGACTATCCGTGGTTGGATGTCAAAGAGAAGAGAAATATGCATGTTGTTAGATATGGAAGTGGTGTTCCATGAATAATAGTAGGGGAGGCATGGGACTTAAGAATATAAGATCCCAAGGGTTGGCATTGGATGCCAAGTGGATCTTCAGGGTGTTAGTGGGAGATGAGCCCTAGAAAATTATTTCTAGGCATAATATTACTCGGTTTCTTCCAAGTAAAGCCAATTTGTAGAAGGGACTCCATCTTTGTGATGTATTGGTTGGGCCAATGATAGTTAAGGTCGATGGGTCAAATGTGTTCAACGTAATTTGGAAGGCTTGGGAACATTTTAGACACCTGATTTCTAATAATGGGATAATATCTGAACAACAAAAGGTCTACGGTAAGATATCCTAGTGCCTCCGTGCTTCAAACGCTAAATGACGAATGTGGGCCAAGGGGAAACCAGGCGGTGGCACTGTCAGATCTGGGACTGTTATGCTCTTCTTTGCTACCGTGGCTTTATGGCCTAGAAGGAAACCTAAACTGGAGGCAGCTATTATCAAGAAAAATATAGTGGGAATACCCATTTTTTTGGCGATGGGAGAAGCCCAGTACTGTTTCATATCGTGGATTAAAAAATCCGGTGAAACCCTTGTCAATAGGGCTTCGAATGGATTCTCCCACTCGTCCATGGCTTTGATAAGTAAGTCAAATGTTCCTCCTCGCTTCAAATCTGCATTTGATTCAACTCCTTCCGGGAGTCCATCTATGGAGGGTAGTGGAAGCTCCAGCAGATCAATTTCTGGTATGGGGTGTAGATGCGGTATCTGATTTCTAATTCATCTGATATTGAGTGGAGTAGAGAGGAAGGATATCTTGAGACCGTGAGCAGCCAATTTCTTGGCAAGCTCTAAGAAGGCTGCAATGTGGCTTTATGAAAGCCAAGGAACCATCATAACATGGAGCTTCCGCATCTCTTCTTCCATACTACTGAAATCAGATTGCAAGTTTTCGATCGAAGACCTTTCGATTGGTCATTTAAAATGCAGCGGATTTTCCAGCATGATTATTGAATAGATGAAGAATGATTATGAACCCCACGAGCTACCAGTCTGTGCATCCCATTCATAACTTCATCTACCCACCTAAATTGATTATATAATTATTAGGCTATTATTAAGATTTTTGTTTGTTGAAGTATTTGAATGTTATGTGTATTTGAATGATTATATGATTCTTTTGTGGGTTGAGTTAAGTTAAATTTAAGGTTCCAACATGATAAAGAATGAGTCAAATTTATGTCTCTACTGAAGTATTTCTTTGTCTTTGTGGAAAAAATTTCAACTTAAGCCTTTTACTTTGATATTAAATATCAAAAATTATATTATACATGATATAAATATGCAATGATATTTGTGTCATATTGACCTTCAATCTTTATTTACTTATTTATAAAGGCCATATATGAACACAATTAAGAAAAAAACAAGCAACCTAACAGTCAATCTATACTTAGGCAAGGAAAGGATTTGAAATGAGAGAGGAGTTAAAGGTTTCTTGAATTCGATGGAGACCTTGTTCTGTGCGGCAGTGACATCTAATATCTATTTTGTTCTCTCCTTTTTCCCTGACCGTGTTTTGGTCATGTTTGCAGTGTGCTTCAAGTGGTTGGAAGATGTCGATGAGGGAAGACGTGGTAAATCTCTCTTCTCCGTGCTTTTTTGGATTGGGTCTTTGTCTTTGGAGGGAGATTTTTTACTTGGTGGGTTGTGTTGTTCATCTTTTTACTTGTGGTGTTGCGACTCCTTAGGCTCTGGGTTCTTTGGAGGACTACGTGGATCTGATTATTAGTGGTGGTTGTCTTCTCATTGAATTGGGGGTTTGATTGAGAGTATTTTTTTTTTCCTTTATGTATGTTGTGTCATTCACCCATGGGTTATTCTCAGGTTTTGTCACCCCGTGTGTGTCATTTGTTGTATTTGGTCCTCTTTGTCTTGTTTCTTGCTATTTGTGCTTGTTTTCCTATGGTGTTTCTTTGTAGGAAGATATGTTTGTGTTTGGCATTGTTTCTTCTTTTAGCTTGAACTCTCCCATGTGTGGGTTAGTGTTGTTTTTGTCTCTATTTAATGGGTTTGTGCTTTTCTCAGGAGGTTGCTTTTATTTTGTTCTTTGGAGTGGTCTCCCCTAGTTGGTCATTGGTTTTCTCTATTTTCTAATTTTGTGCCTTTGTTTGTGTGTGTTTATATTTTTGGCTGCAACTTTATTTTGGTGGGTTATCCCCTTTTTGGGAAACTTTTTTCTACTTGAGCCTATGCTTTCCTATGTTTTTCTTTTCTTTTCTATGTGGTTTTCTTTTTTGCGTTTGGGATTTTGTTGGCCATCTTCCTCTTGGTGGTCAAGCAGTTGCTACCAATTTTGAAGGGCTTGGTATGACCATATCTTATGTTTTGTTAGGGTTTTGTTTTGGGGTTGTATTTGTTCCTTCTTTTGTGTGGTGCTCTTTTTTTCTTCTCTTCTCATGTTTTGTTGCTCTTAGCTAGGATCTTCACCATAATAATTTTATGGAGAAGAAGTCTGCCCCTATTGAGGTGGGATTTCCTCTTATGGCTTTGATATGGGTTTGGCACATTTTGTACTATCTACCTCTTTTTTGTTCCTTGATATATGTTGAATCCTTCTCTATGTCATCTTCTCTTGGCTGTGGTTTCTTGGATACAAGCTTGAATGCTATTTGGTTCATCCTTATTGCTCCTCTCTCTCTAACTATTCTCATCGAGGTCAGATTCTCTCCTATTAAGGTGAAGAGGAGCCTTGCAGGTGAGGAGTTGTTTCTCTATTGGGTTTCATTTTCCACATTTTGTCGGTTGGTTCAGGGTGCCAATTTAATTCCTAGCTTGAAGGTTTGGGAGGCCTTGTGAAAACCCCTCATCTTTTTCTTTTAGTTGCCAGAGAAGATCAATATCGTCTAGTGGGCTCTTCCTTGTTGATTGTTATATTTCTAGATGTTATGGTTTTGAGAGCCTAGTTTTATCCCAATAAGATCTGGTGACCCTTTTTTTCCCCATTTTCACTCCCCAAGGGTTGAGTTACCTTTTCTAAAATTTTAAAACTTTTAACACATTCTTTTTAGTTTGTCAGAACCTAGGCATAGCTTTGGAGCAACCATCAGAGTATGATGTTGTAACTGGAGCCTTGTCTTTAAATTTTGAGTCCATATATTTATCTTTTAGTCTGTTTCATTATGTAAAGTTTGAATAACTTCCTTCATCTTATTGTTAAGTTGGCATTTTGTCATGTTTCAAAACCAAGCAATAGGTCACATGGTCAATGCTAGAAGTCTAGTCGAGACCTGACAAGAAAAGTGGAACTAATAAATATTATAAGACAAGTTCCTTATATGAAGCTTTGATGTCATCTGACTTCCTGTTAGTAAACAAATTTGTCTTCTTGAAAATAGCTTCACAAATGACTCTTAAATACCCAAAACTAGAAGATGAATAGAACCAAAAGTTGGAAAGGATATCATGAGGTTGATAGCTTTCCTCTGAATTGTGAAGTACAACTCCCTCATATAAATATTTACAATGAATTAGATAGCGGATTATGTCTTTTACTAGAAGACACAAAGGCTTTCTAACATTCATCCATAGACATGAAATAAATGTAATTATAGATGTGAATAATTAATAGGAAAATTAACAAATAACCACAAGATTATTTACTAATCCTCTTCTGCGACAGAGAAATAAAAAAAAAGAATGCTTTAATTTGTAACATATGAGTACATAAACTGACAGATTTCTTCACCTAACATAACACAGAAAAGTTTTCAAAAATAGAAAAGCCACAAGATCGACTAAAATCCAAGAAACCAAACACTCAAAACTCAAGATCAAAGTAGTGTCAAGTATTCATTATCTCAAACATAAACAAAATAACCACATGATTGTCTTGTCTCTATGATATCAGGCTACTCAGAAAATGTAGTAAAAACATATTCATTTCCCCCTCTCATCTCTGTTACAGATAATATCAATGTATTCTCCCTCTTTAGTGGCCACCAGACCTCCCCGTAGAAAAGAAGAACCCCGACTTTCCCTTAATTTTCCATACTTAACTCCATTCTTCCCGACAACTTACTTTTCAGTTATGCTTATCAGTTTTAATAACTGATCCGTAAATGAATTTTTATTTTTGACATTAACCTCTCGAAAACCCTTTTTTAAACCCCAATCTCCCTTGAGAGTCTTTGTATATATGTATCAAAACTATTCCCTAATGAATTATTAGGATCACATCATAAGAATAAGAAATTTCATGATGTTTAGGAAAGCATTTTCATGCCAGGTGACTGCTAGATGTCATTCTTCTCTCATTCCTCTTTTACGATACGTATATTTCTTGATGAAGTCACTTGAAGATTGACACATCACCACCTGACTTTATCCTCAAATGACATTAGATTTCTACTTTTGCTTTCCTAGCCTTCTGAATTGCTTGATAACTCGACCTTTTCATGTCTATATGGGACATTCTACTTATGGTTCCATACACATTTTCACTGGTCTAAAAAATTTGAATTCTTGCTTTTGATCCAGTATAAAGGGTCGAGTTTATGCTCTTAAACAAAGAATGAGAAATCAGAGAATGGGCTTTGGCTTTCGGTCTTATGACGATAGTCGACTTGGCTCACCTTCTGTGTAGCAAAGTGTGACCATGCTAAGAGACACATGGAAGATGTGTGATCACTGTGGGGTCTTCATTGATTGACTACATAGGTAGGGAAGCACACGTGGCACCATCGGGTTACTACGCATGAACAAACACTTTTCATGAGAACAAAATCACAATCGGTTCTTTGAAAGACCATTTTACGTAGCCAATGTATGTTTCTCTACATCTAAATAAAATGTTTAATCATACGTGAAATGAATGATTGAATGAAGATGAGCATCTCATCAAATAGTTTAGTGCGTATTCCATGTTTCCTTGACCACACATTCACTACTCTTTATAATTTCAGAGACCTTCCATGTTTCTTACAATAGAGACCCGCAACTTTCACACAAAGTCAGCTAAATTTGCACATTGACTCCACAGTCACCCTCATCAGCAATTTATAGCACTTCTATACAGCCCGTCAATCATACAAAGAGGCTCCATAATGCATCATAGTGCTCTCTAAATATGGCTTGAGCTCACGCTGCAAGGAAATTATGCGATCTTCCTTCTCTATTGTCGGCATGAACTTTTTTGAAACTCCATACATTGTGACATTACGTCAAAAAGATCATGATCATTCTCTGAGTTTTGCTGTGGAATCTCTCTATCGGGTTCCTTTGAATTAAGTTTCAGGTGTAATCTCAAACCATTCAATATTCCTCCAATACTTTAGATAAATGATATCCATTGCAAATCTGGAGTATGGTGTCCTTAAAGTTCTTCGACTATCTGTACACCATGATCCTCGAATTGTGAAGAAAAGGCTCTTCTAATGTCATTAACCTTCTAAAAACCAATTTAAAATCACTAGAAATAACCACGATGCTCTGATAAATTGATTCAATGAAGCTTGTGGGTGGGAGTGGTTCCAACTGAGTATCGATATCTTTATTGATGGCATTTTGTGGGTTCGACATTCTATCAAACAGTTTTCCTACTATCTTGCAATGTACACCTATATGTCATTCAATTCACATTCTGCTCAAAACTTATGACATTGAACATATCATCACTGCTCGATTGAGAGAGTTACGGAATCATTCTTGTGAATTGAAGTTCGGAGTATTTCAGGACCATGGAGATTAAGAGCCACCCGCTACATTCAAAATAAAAATCTTTGATAAAGGCTCTGTGTAGCATTATAAACAATGTTGAGCATTAAAAACTTTCATTTACCATCTTCAAATCGAGGCACAGAATACATGGTTTGAACTGTCCCCTAGCCTTAAGTAGCACCCGATATCACATGCATGGATTCGATGAGTCCCAAATTTTTTCTTCAAACAACAAGCAATTTCTTCCTAAATGTCAACATGAACTATTGACACATTGCATTTGAGTTGAGCCATGTGGAGGACGAGATTTAAAGGAAGAATGATCTAATTTGAAAAGTGTCTTTTTCCCTTTGCATTGTGAGGAATCCTACCAATGCTTCGATTGGTTCCATCATATGAATTTACTAATATATTTAATATTAGTTGTTGTGAGCAGTGACTCATGGAATAAATCAGTGCGGTTTCTTATCACACTAAAATTGATTAAATTTTCCAAGATGGTATCCTCTCGATGAATTGCATAATGCCACACTATATCATTTGAAATGGGAATGGAACCTATGTTTGCAGAGATGACTTCTTACTTCAGAAAGAATTTCTTAGAAAGACTAAATTCATAGCTTCATTCATAATTTTGGTGAAGTGTCGTTCATTTGTCCTCTGATTTCTTGAATCTTCAACTTTGAACTATTTTAACTCTTAGAACTGAACCATCAATTTTCTTGCAACTTGAACTTATACCTCTGATCTGCACTTCAAATTCTGAACTTGGATCATGAACCTTGGGACCGTCAAACCTGTAGTTTGAACTCTGAATCTTGAATTAGCATTTTGTACCCTTGAACTGACTAGACTAAAACTTTGAACCCGATTCTGAACAGGTGAGACTGCATTTTGAACCATTGGAATCGACCCTAAAACTGTGTCTTTTGAACATGCAACTTGAACTCATACCTTTCAACTTTGAACTTTGAGCTAAAGTTCAAAATTCAAAGTTTAATATCTTAGTCACTTTGATACTTCCTCTTCATGAAACATGAACCTCATACAACATGATTAGCACAAACTAATACAATATATATCAGGACAACTTAGGGGATCTCACTATGGGACCTAATTTCAAAGTTTAAAACTTGGGTGCTATATGCAAGCCAACAAATGGCTCTGACTAGGGACGTGCACTATAAAGTGCATGAAGAATCTAGAAATCTCTGGTTAAAGGCCAGTGTCTTTCACCATAGGGCAACTGAGTCAAGGTAAAAATGAAGAACAAGGAGATGCTTAAAAAAAGGGCCTAGAGGGAACAGGACAACTACCAAAACAAAACCCCTAAACTAAACAAACAGGAAACAAGCCAAAACACCTAAACTAACTAGCACAACCAAAATTTTATTTACAAAAAGATAGGGCTAGCAGCCCATACCTCCAAAGACTTCTTGCTGCTCATGTGAAGCCATTGAATGGCTATGAGAAATATCTTCTAGTGTGGAAGAGAGGTTGGTATATGAGATGTGTCATTCCAAATAAACATTTAGTGGCTTCTGCAAAAAAGAGCTCCAACTATAATATGCTGCAAAAACTTTAAAAGTATATCAGATCCAAAAAGCCAATTCACATCATAAATTTCAGGCCGCACTATCTTGGCATCATTTTGAGTAAGGTGAATTGTATTGTGAACACCTGTGTCTTTCACCTTGGAAAAAAGACCAAACTGATGATGAGAGAAACATTGGGGAAGTGTCAAGTGAAATCCTGAAGCTAGGCTCACTGAAAGTTCACCTTCTGTAAGTCCATCAACAGCTTTATTTTAAAAATAGAATGCCTCCAATATTTGGGGCTGAGACCATTCTTCTTGAGTTTGTGTGAAATCAAATGAGAAGGCCTCATTTTCTATCTCCTCATCAAATGCACAAACTCTAAATTATGACTTACCAATCAAAATATCACGGTCAACTTTGGACCCAACGAAGCAGATACTTGGATCTTTGTGCTTACAAATAAAAGGTATTAAAATTAAGTCATTCTTTACCTCAACCATACTCTTATGGTTTTCATTGTGAACTTTTGTGTTAGCTTCCTCGGTAAGCCGTGAATGATTTGTTGAGGGAACTTCTAGCTTGCAGATATGCTTTGGATTAACTGCCGCTTCCTTGCTTTGCTGGTGTATGATCAAGCTGCCAGAGCTTTCAAGACAACCTCCTTCCTGCTCTTTTCCATCATATAGAAGATTGTAGGGTACAAAGAGAGTATTACCTTTAATTTTAAAATCTTCAATGTATTCAGTAGGTAAGTACAAGGCATTCACATTGCTCCAAGCAATCTCATCAACATTATTCCTTAATTGACTCTCTACTGCTCCAATGTCAACTATATTGTTTCCTTGAGTTATAGAAGGAAAATCAAATCCCAAAACTACCTTTTGCATGTCACAAGCTGAACTATCCTCATGGTATATTGCTAAGGGAAATGTTTTTTGGACATTACTTTCAAGAATCATAGGATCCAACTTAACAGGAAAAACCTTCTCTTTTTGGGTGTGATTAAAATCTTCATCAAATGAAATTAAAGATCGATGAATCTGAAGTGCTCACCTCTTTACAAGAATTTACCTGAAACTTTTCTTGAACATGTGGCTCTTCTTGTTTAGCTTTTTTTTTATTTCCCTTTTCTTGCTGGTTAGAAATTCAAGGCACTGATGATTTTGCCATTGGTGATGAAAAATATTGATCTTCAGAGACCAAGAGATTGGAGAGAAAGGGTTCTTTAATCTCATATTTTTCTCTAGATATCTTTGTAGAAGCAGGAATTCCTTGATCAGAATTCTTGAGATTATTATATCTTCGATACACATATTCTAGCAGTATGGCGGATCGACAATCCTCATAAGGACTGAGCTTTTTCTCTTCATCCTCACAAATGCTCCCATTGAAGGCATTCCATAAGTACTGGAGCATCGAATATTTCTCATAATTTATCTCATCAGCAGTAGGTTTCTTTTAAGTTTGTTTCCTCGAGTTGATCTCTTGTTCACTCATAACTGAGTAGTTACAAGAGATATAACTAGAGGAAATCACTGGAGCTTCTTCCTCCACAACCTCTAGTTCTTTTTTGAGTTGCTGCACTTTTCTCTTGCATGCCTCCAAATCTTTGAGTTTGTGAAATCTGTGACACAAACTCATCCACAGCAAGGCAGTGGTGTGGTCATCTTCAAGGCTTATCTTCAACTTCACAACCTTTGAAATACTTTATTTATAGTGTTCCTAGAAATCTTGTAAAACCTTATCATTCATCTAAAGGATCTCCAAGATAGTGGGGCCTAGTCTTTTTCCCATTCTTACAACTCTTTGGATTTTCATTAATAATCAGCAGAGTCACCACTTTAATAGAGTCGCCAATCTCCTGCACATGGAGATACATATATAAAACCGAGGAAACAATTCTTCAGCACTTATCTTCATTTCTAGATCCCCAGTAAAGTCGCCAAAAATCTATTAGTAAAAGGATTTGTCTTCTCAAAAATAGCTTCACAAATGACTCTCAAATACCCAAAATGAGAAGACGAATAGAACCAACAGTTGAAAATGGTATCATGAGGTTGATAGCTTTCCTCTGCATTCTAAGGTACAACTCCCTCATATAAAGATTTACAATGAATTAGACAGTGGGTTATGTCTTTTACCAGAAGACACAAAGGCTTTCTAACATTCATCCATAGACATGAAATGAATGTTATTATAGATGTGAGTAATTAATAGGAAAATTAACAAATAACCACAAGATTATTTACTAATCATCCTCTGCGACAGAGAAATTTAAAAAAAAAAAGAATGCTTTAATTTGCAACATATGAGTACATAAACCGACAGATTTATTCACCTAACATAACACAAAAAAGTGTTCAAAAATAGAAAATTAATGACCACAAGATCAACTACAATCCAAGAAACCAGACACTCAGACCTCAAGATCGGAGTAGTATCAAGTATTCATTATCTCAAACATAAACAAAATAACCACATGATTGTCTTGTCTCTATGCTATCAGGCTACTCAGAAAATGCAATCAAAACAGATTCATTTTCCCCTCTCATCTCTGTTACAGATAATATCAATGTATTATCCCTCTTTAGCAGCCACCAGACCTCCCCGTAGAAAAGAAGAACCCTGACTTTCCCTTTCTTTTCCATACTTAACTCCATTCTTCCCGACAACTTACTTTTCAGTTATGCTTATCAGTTTTAATAACTGATTCCTGAATGACTTTTTATTTCTGACAATAACCTCTCGGAAACCCTTTTTTAACCCCCGATCTCCCTTGAGAGTCTTTGTATATATGTCTTCAAACTATTCCCTAATGAAGTATTAGGATCACATCATAAGAATAAGATATTTCGTGATGTTTAGGAAAGTATTTTCATGCCAGGTGACTGCCAGATGTCATTCTTCTCTCATTCCTCTGCTACGATAGGTATATTGCTTGATGAAGTCACTTGAAGATTGACACATCACCACTTGACTTTATCCTCAAATGACATTAGATTTCTACTTTTGCTTTCCTAGCCTTCTGACTTGCTTGATAACTTGACCTTTTCATGTCTATATGGAAAATTCCACTTATGGTGCCATACACATTTTCACTGGTCTAAAACATTTGAATTCTTGCTTTCGATCCGGTATAAAGGGTCGGGTTTATGCTCTTAAACAGAGAATGAGCAATCAGAGAATGGGCTTTGGCTTTCGGTCTTATGATGATAGTCGACTTGGGTAACCTTCTGTGTAGAAAAGTGTGACCGTGCTAAGAGACACATGGAAGATGTGTGATCACTGTGTGGGTCTTCATTGATTGACTACATAGGCAGGGAAGCACATTTGGCACCATCGGGTTACTACACATGAACAAACACTTCGCATGAGAACAAACTCACAATCGGTTATTTGAAAGACCATTTTACCTAGCCAATATATTTTTCTCTGCATCTAAAAAAAATGTCCAATCATGAGTGAAACGAATGATTGAATGAAGATGAGCATCCCATCAAAAATTTTAATGCGTATTCCATGCTGGCTTGACCACACATTCACTGCTCTTTATAATTTCAGAGACCTGTTGTGTTTCTTACAATAGATGCCCGCAACTTTCCCACAAAGTCGGCTAAATTTGCACATTGACTCCACAGTCACCCTCATCGGCAATTTATAGCACTTCTATGCAGCCCGTCAATCATACAAAGCGGCTCCATAATGCATTGTAGTGCCCTCTATATATGGCTTCAGCTCACGTGGCAAGGAAACTATGCGATCTTCCTTGTCTATTGTCGGCATGAACTATTTTGAAACTCCATACATTGTGACATTACGTCAAAAAGATCACGATCATTCTCTGGGTTTGGCTGTGGAATCTCTCTATCAGGTTCCTTTGAATTAAGTTTCGGGTGTAATCTCAAACCATTCAATATTCCTCCTGAACTTTAGATAAATGATATCCATTGCAAATCTGGAGTATGGTGTCCTTAAAGTTCTTCGGCTATCTGTACACCATGATCCCCGAATTGGAAAGCAACGGCTCTTCTGATGTCATTAACCTTCTAAAAACCAATTTAAAATCACTAGAAATAACTAGGATGCTCTGATGACTTGATTCAAAGAAGCTTGTGGGAGGGAGCGGTTCCAACTGAGTATCGATATCTTTAATGATGACATTTTGTGGGTTCGACATTCTGTAAAATAGTTTGCCTACTATCTTGCAATGTACACCTATATGTCATGCAATTCACGTTCTGCTCAAAACTTATGACATTGAACATTGCATCACTTCTCGATTGAGAGAGTTGCAGAATCATTCTTGTGAATTGAAGTTTGGAGTGTTTCAGGACCACGGAGATTAAGAGCAACCCGCTACATTCAAAATGAAAATCTTTGATAAAGGCTCTATGTAGCTTTATAGACAAGGTTGAGCATTAAAATTTTCATTTACCATCTTCAAATCGAGGCACAGAATACATGTTCTGAACTGTCCCCTGGCCTTAAGTAGCACCCGATATCACATGCATGGATTCGGTGAGTCCCAAATTTTTGCTTCAAACAACCGGCAACTTCTTCCTGAATGTCAACATGAACTATTGACACATTTCCTTTGAGTTGAGCCATGTGGAGGAGGATATTTAAAGGTATAATGATCTGATTTGAAAAGTGTCTTCGCCCCTTTGCATTGTGAGGAATCATACCAGTGCTTCGATTGGTTCCATCATATGACTTTACTAATATATTTAATATTAGTGCTTGTGAGAAGTAACTCATGGAATAAGGCACTGGGGTTGCTTATGGCACTGAAATTGATAAAATTTTCCAAGATGGTATCCTCTTGATGAATTGCATAATGCCACACTATTTCTTTTGAAATGGGAATGAAACCTATGTTTGCAGAGATGACTTCTTACTTCAGAAAGAATTTCTGAGAATGACTAAAATCATAGCTTCATTCATAATTTTGGTGAAGTGTCCTTCATTTGTGCTCTGATTTCTTGAATCTTCAACTTTGAACTCTTAGAACTGAACGATCAATTTGCTTGCAACTTGAACTTATACCTCTGATCTGCACTTCAAATTCTGAACTTGGATCATGAACCTTGGGACCGTCAAACCTGCATTTTGAACTCTGAATATTGAATTAGCATTTTGTACCCTTGAACTGACTGGACTGAAAGTTTGATACCGATTCTGAACAGGTGAGACTGCATTTTGAACCATTGGAATCAATCCTGAAACTGTGTCTTTTGAACATGCAACTTGAACTCGTACCTTCTGACTTTAAATTTTGAACTTTGACCTAAAGTTCAATATCTCACTCGCTTTTGATACTTCCTCTTTATGAAACATGAACCTCATACAACATGATTAGAACAAACTAATACAATATATATCAGGATAACTTAGGGGATCTCACTATGGGACATGATTTCAAAGTTTAAAACTTCGGTCCTTTATGCAACCCAGTAGTTCCCGTAAGTTATAAATAAAGCTTAGTTATAGAACACCTCTTTGGTTATGACAAGTGAAATGGAACTATCAAATATAAAGGAAATGGACCTACACAAGGTCGGATATCAAAACATCCATAAAAAAGAAGAAAGTGGGTTAGTTTCAAAACCCAAATAAGAATATGAATAGGAAGCGGGAACAAATAGAACATATTTTGAAAGAATCCTGCTCAATTTTTGGGAATGAAGAGGATGAGGAAAAGATGAATGTCATTTCTAGAAAATCTATCAGATGCCAAAGTTCAAAGTGAGAAAAGAAAAATTTGAAATATTAGGCCATAATTCAAGATTATGGGGAATACAATACTTACAAGAGACACCAGGCGGGAGTAAACTTTAGTCCAAGAACTCTCATCAGAGCCCAACGCTAGGAGCTGAACATTAGAAAGGAAACTAAAAAGACATGACCGCATTGTCTTAAAGTTAGGAGGGAGTTCCATTTTTTGATGCTCAAACCTCGACAACAAACAAAATAACATTCATTTTCAAACATGAAATTTGACATCTCCCTAATGAATATAAGGTAGTTTTAAAATTTAATTCATTAAATGGCTTGCGTTAATGATATCAACAAATACAATTAAGGAGTTCTTTAAAAAATATTTGAAAGGAAGATTTTAATCATTTCACAAAGATTGAACTGGTGACAACAGAGAAAGCTAGGGAATCAAGCAAAATCCACTTGCAAACAACAACTTCTCATACTAGTGAGATCAATTCAGATTCTTCATATTATTTGTTTAAACTTTGATTTATTCTAAGGTGGATAGTTGTCATTACTCAATTCGAAAAGAAACAAAAAGGGTGATACATGAGGTTCAAACACCTAGGCTATGATCACTTGAACAAATTGGAATGTGCCTTGTCAAAAGTAGGTGATACTAAATTGAAACAAGTAAATTTGAGTGAGTTCTAGGATAAATTCAAATAGCCAAATAGACACCCAATGACCTAGAAGTTCATATAATGTGCATTGCTAGAAGTTGTTTGAATTCCCATTTTCATGCAGAGTGTTGATTTGATCACGAAGTGTATGAACATATATAATCTATACATAAGAGAGATTAAAAATTAGGATGAAAGGGGATTTTACATAAGTTCTAGTTTCCTGTAAGAGAGGATTATGAGAAGTTGGATTTTACTTCTTCACAAAGTAAATTTAATATAAATAAAAGTGTTTACAAGATCAAAATTGCAAAACAATGGTTTTTTCCACCTAGGAAGGGTCAGTCCAAGGTACTTATGATTTCAATTAATTCTTATCCATTTTCATTTTATCGATCCTCTTCTTCACTTTATTAATTTAAAACTTCCAAATAGCCATGTCTACATAAAAGTATAGGTCACTTGTATCAATCCTAATAACATTAAAATCGACCGGAGTAGTGGTGATTCTATCTTTCTGGATGGTGGGGTAAGAAATTTCTAAGAACACATTTCTAGATTGATCATCTTTCACAAGGAAAAAGGTTTTTTCAGCTTTAATTTTCTTAGGAGTAGGGCAATCTTCTTGTATTTGAGAAATAGCATCCTTAGGGAGCTTTTATTAGCTTCTCTCTATCTCTTCTTGTCTAAGGTAGCCTATAACCATGAGGGTATTGCTAATTCTTGGGAGGTTATTTTTAGATCATCAAGTGACAAAAATAAGGATCTTTTCACTCGTGGAGTGGTAGTCCTTGAGACTTGCACGGAAAAAGTAAACAATTTCATTTTATAACCTAGGCTTGGACTAGATTTATGAGAATCTTTGTCTGGCTCATTTCTCTTTTAATCATTCATGTGAGGTGCATCTTCTTTATTTTTCATGCTTCCTTGGATAGGGACCTGAGTATCCATAATTATATCAATATCAACTAGGGGGCATGTTCCATAGGTGGGGGAAATTCATGATCCCTTCTCTGGTGATTGCATGTCACTTCCTCTAGTATCGCCTCATGGAATCTTCAACGGTGTGCTGGGACTAAAATATTTTGAATTTGTGGGGGCATTGGATTAGGATTAGGAGTAGTAGGGGCACTTAATGTTATGTTATCTTTCCCTTCTACTCTTTTCTTTATGAGTCATATTTTCCCTATTTTTATTATGGGTGTTTTCCGTCATCCAGATCCTCCAACTTTGGAGCTTCCCAATTGATTGGTTCTATCAGGCTATCATGTACAATTTCATAACAATGAGGGTCCACTATGTCATATGTATAATCTATTATTCTAAGGATATTGAATTGAAGATGGTAATCTCAGACTTGTTCAATGTTCTGTCTCGATCAACACCTCTTCTACACTCATGATCATCTACGCAATTTTCCCGAAAATCCTCCAATGAAAATACATGATGGTATAACAATCCTATCTGTAAATTATCCTTCACAAAGTTTCTCAAATTAAATTTCCCCTGTATAATATTGTATCTCTCCATTGAGTACCTACTTGCGACTTTTGTAATATTAATGGCATTGGAGGTTTATTTACATGTGTATACTCCTAATTGAATAGGGAAGGTGATTCCTACCTTATGTCTTTCTACACACATCTTGTTCACTTTACAAATCTTTCTACACACTTCCACCATGATAATCTTCTCATCTGCATAACGAGGTAATTTCCATGGGAAATAATCAAATGCACCAATCCTTATTTAAGTAATTGTGGGAATTAAATAAAAATAATTGTTGTAAATTTGGATTAATGAGCCAACTTTAGGGGAGATCCTTCTTTTCCAGCATCCCTATAATTCATGAACCAATTTCATAGTGAAAGTGTCATTCTCTCTCTGGAAATTTGCGTAACTATTATGTAATTGTTGGTTGGGTAAAAATTATAAATCTCAATATTCTCCTTAAAGTTTTGCACATGATCTGACCCAGACCAATATTGAGTACAAGCTAGGGCATACACTACATTAGAATACATGTAAAATAATTGTTTTAGTGGAAACACGGGGAACTGATGATGTATTCATACACTAATCAATTATGCCCACTTCAGGTATCCTTATCGAGTCCAAATCCTCTAAATGAAGAAAAATACCCACTTGTCAAGGAAGATGGTATCCTCATCTCCTCTAAGCCCCTGCAAGAGCCCTATTATATCTATAATTTTCTCCCCTTTACAGATGTCATAAGTATTGAGGTTTTAAGATCGCTGCAAATATAATAGCACTCTCTAATATTCTGTGTGTTTCAAATGCAGCAATCTTTCTTGTATTTATATTGAGAAAGACACTAGCAGAGACATGTCCCTTCACAAGACATGTCTATTCATTATAATTTTTAATGTTTCATTAATCAATTATATATTAGAATAATATAAGTTTGCATTATATATATATATATATA
>MU226277.1:1241217-1259268 GCA_018584345.1 Thuja plicata | reverse complement strand
TATATATATATATATATACACACACACACAAATGCAATATATTATTATTAATCAATATTAAAGTATTATATGTATTCTAAATGATCATACGACAGAAGCTACAAACATTAACACTCCCTCTTAGCTAGGGAGGATTATCAAACAGAATGTGTAGTGGTCTCCCTTGTCAACACTTATGACTCTCACAATAGCTACACAAAAAATCAACACTCCCTCTTAACTAGAGAAGATAAAATCCATCAAGGTAATAAATTCAGTAATTTTGAAAGAAATAAGATATCACCACATTGTTATATCAGGAGATATGGTTTATGCAGGAATATCAAGTCACATGATGTTCACCATAGCTCATAAATATCCATGATAAGTGTAATGAAATTACATCTCATGATGTCTTCCATATGGATACTAAGTTTACATAGAGATACGTCACTACGTGACATTCTCATATGGTCTAGACAATGTGTAATACTAAGTTCAGAAGGATACTAATATGATCCATATGGATACAAAGAAATTTCATAATTTGTGATATGAAGGATCACCTAACATGTGATATGAGGAATCACCTTAACATGTGATACCCAGTTTTACATATCACCTAACATGTGATATGAGGAATCACCTAACATGTGATTCCCATTTTTACATATCACCTAACATGTGATATGAGGAATCACCTAACATGTGATACGCAGTTTTACATATCACCTAACACGTGATATGAAGAATCACCTAACATGTGATACACAATTTTACATATCACCTAACACGTGATATGAGGAATCACCTAACATGTGATACCCAATTTTACATATCACCTAACATGTGATATGAGGAATCACCTAACATGTGATACCCAATTTTCATATCACCTCAGATCGTGATATGAGGAATCACCTCAGATCGTGATACCTAATTTTCACATCACCTCAGATCGTGATATGAGGATATAGTAATAAGGAACAATACATTCCCTTACATATAACCCTATTATAGTATGTGCATTGACATATCAAAAATGTCTACCATAATGAATCTCTATTGCAAGATCGTCACCTTGTAACATCAAATACAAATGTTCATTGTCTAAGAAGTCGCCACCTCTCAGAAATGTACAGAGGATGAGTGGGCCCATAAAGTCATGGAGTCACACACATGACATCCATCTTGACTCATCTCAGGGAGTGAATCCACCATGGCTCATCCCAGAGGGTGGAAACAAGGGCTTTCACCTTAGGCTTCTCTTTCAAAGAGAAGAATGCAATAACATAAAAATAATAGATCACAGATGTTGAAACTCCTTTTCATCTAAGGCTTCATTCTCCAACATACTAAGTTTATCTCAAAAGTATACAACCTTCTCTCTAGCAAGAGACTTGGTGAGAATATCAACCATCTGTTCTATAGTGATAATGTACCCTGGATAGCATACTTATGCACTATATCTCTTATATAGTTTGCATCACTCTTGGTGAGCCTCAAGTTATGCAGGAGTTAGCACAGCACACATGGGACTCAATCTCATGATAATAGTCCTCTAACTGTAAAATCCATCTCATTGTTGAATCCCTCTGAACCAATATGACCAAATTCCTTGGAGATCAGAATGAATTAGACCATCTTGCAACAACCTCCTGACCTCCTCGTCCAAGGTTTCTTTTAGATGAACTATCAGACTCCCTCTGAATCTAATATCAACCTTCTACCAGCAAATCGTGTCTTTGTTCTTTAGTGTGCATAGAGCTCTGTTCTTGAATGCCCTTTGATCCAACAAATTATCCATCTATCTAGGAATATCATGACCTAGATGGAACTACATCTTTTGAATTTCAATCTTTTGTCTTTTTATAGTTTCTTGGTCACTTGGGAAACCATCTCGATATGGTCCGCCCTTCTAAATTAGAATGATTAAGATCCTTTGAAAACAATTTTGAGAGATCCTCTAGTAGCTCCCTTTTTTATGGAACCATACATGGCCCCAGTCGTCAAAATATCTTACTTCAAGAGACTCTCATCATTTGGTACATGTTCATGTTGAAATTTTGATCATAACATTATCCACAGGAGCACTTTCCTATGCACAAGTGTACTTGTCTGATTCCAACATGAATGAATGTAATAAACTATGGATTTATCCCCAGGCTTGGAAACACCAGACATTCATGACTAATGTGGCTCTTTTCTGAAGCTCCAAGTACATGTGTAACCTCCTATGAATTGTTCAGACTTCTCCTGATTGTTGATTTCTCTTCTTTGATGAAATTGATCATAATATGTACAAACTATTTTTTCTTCAAGAAATGTTTTCAAACATCAACTTAGTCTCATGACTTGCAAGAATCAAGTTCTTTTTCCCTCAAATGTAATCTCTTATGCTTCTTGGTCCATCTAGAAAGCATTAAATAGTTCATAAAACTAAATTATCCCGAAGGGAAATACCAATGATAGAAGTATACAAGATTTTCTATCCCAATGTTATAAAATGAATTTGCTACATAAAATTCATGATAAAAAATCATAAAAAATACTTATCTCTTGTAGTCAAATATATATTCCATTCATTTGGAAACTTCTTCCACTAAACTCCATCTGCCTTGTCTGTGTTTAGTGACTGTTGATGAAAATGCTTCTGAGTTTTCCACACTCACAATGTGTAATGTACTTTTTAGGGATTGGACAAATTACAACAAACTTCCAAGGAATGTTTTCCTTCCAACAATACCAAGATTCACTCGGGTGCTTCTCAATTTCTAATCCCCTCATGCCAGCATAGCAAGAAGTCAAATGTGCTAGTTCAGCATTGCAGCCATCCAAAACTTTATCAGTTTCTAATATATGCATCTCAACCTAGTGTGAATCTAACTATGTCGGTACAAGATTCCTATCATCCCCAATGCTAGAATCATTTTGTTGAGTTGTAATTTTCTTATATTCCATGATACCATTTTAATTTTAGTATCACTGGTATTTGTGGCATTTACCACTCCTTAATGAGATATTGGTTTCAGTTAGACAGATAACCAAAAGTCATGAATAACTTCACAATTTGATACTGAAGTAATGGATTAATCATCCGCTTAATATATTGAACAACGACATATATGTTTTGAGTTGTTATCACTTGCAGTTGTCGCCAATTATTATTATTGCATAGATTAATGATATTGACTGCTACCAACAGAGATGTCTATAAATTATTAGCATGCCTCCTAAAAATCACACTTATACAACAAATCCTTTTGATAGTTATTAGCATTTGATTCCTCCAATAACAGTAGCAACCAACCACAAAAAATTTGCAGGTTGGTCCATTGAAGGCACAACAAAACATTTTAGGTTTAGATTCAACTGGTTAAAATTTATACCACCATTGGTTTGCAGTGTCTATTCATTCTCATCGACTGGATATGTCACGACCGGTTTTGTGACCTCCTTATTATGCGGATTGTTAAGTCAATTTATGCCGACTTGATGAATCGACATGCCTTGGTAAATATGGAAATTGGTAATTGTTTAATTAAATGAGATGGAAATTGGCAATGTGTTGAAAATTTAAAATGATTAGACAAATTTGGGATATATTTATCATGTGAATTACTGATGTTAGTTTTCTTGTCGAGTGTTTGAGTGGTTGCAGGTCAGAGGATAGGGGTGTGGTCGAGGAGAGAGATCTAGCTCCCCACCTAGTGTCAGATTCGGATGCAGTAGTGCCACGCACACACCACTATATGATTATTTATTCATTTGCTAGAGTGCTCTATCATTAAATAATATTTGTTTTTCTATTTTCTAAATGGAAAATGAGATTATGTTTAAGATAGTTTTAAAAATACTAGGAATTAGAATTAACCAAAATCATGATTAATGAAGTGTACTTTAATTGTTAATTTTTTTTCTTTTACGTTGGTCTTTGGAAGAAAACCAAGATACAAGTAAAACAAGAAATGGTTGGATGGGGAGCGGGAGAAGGGTGGTTAATAAAGGCCATACTCCTTAAATAAGGGCATGCTCTCTCTCGCAAGGGGGGTGTGTGGGTTTTATTTTAAAAATGAATTCTTGTTTTGAGGAGAAAGCAGGGGAAATCAGAGAAAGGAGGAGGGTTGCTGCTGTGCGTGGGAAGGCACAAGGGACTCCCATCTACAATATCTCATGATCTCCAGGTTCCTCTTTCAACATATTATATATCTTCTTGTCTTTTGCTGAATGGCTGCGTAGGTTATGAGTATGATCATTTAAAAATGTGTATGCTATGAAGAATGGGTAGTATAGCTTAGTTTAAAGATTCCTTTCCCCATCGTCGAAGTAATATCAACCATGATTCATTGCCCAACTTGTTATGGACTGCGTGTTTCAATATCTTTAAACATTCTTCTTCTTCCTTTCATAGCAGTAGTTAGAGCACAGTATATTGTTGCCGCACTCTCTTAGGAAGCTGTGAGGTTGTATTTACACATATGTGTGTGTCTCGATTGGTATTTTCACTATTCCCTTTTCTTACGCCAACCTTTAGACTAATGCCATTTATTTATCCTGGAGCTACCTCATTTTCTTCAGCCCCCTCTTCTCGAGCTACTGCTCTTTCTCCACTGTGGAGAGACTTCTTACCGCGCCAAGATCACCGTGTTAACAGTAAGCATTTTATTTTACCCCTTTACCATTGTTCTGGATTTAAAAACTATGTTGTTTCTTAGGTGCCACTTCTTATGGTTGAGTAAGTTAGTTGTATGTTTATCTGACATTATTATCCTTTGAATGTCATGACAAACCATTTCCATGGCAAAGCTAGGTCTCTGTATTCTTATTCCGTCACTCCTTAACAGAGTACGACTTAAAATGGGTGTTTTCTTAGCGTTAATTTCCTCCTTGTTGCTCGTGTGCGAGCCGCTATCTCCTCTGCCCTCCCTGTGGCTAGAACATTTTCCTAGCATGAAATCGGGTTTGGTTTGATTGTTTCTTCCTTTGGGAATTACGGTGGATCCCTTTTAGGAAGCTTCTCTTTAATGTTGTATCACCTTGCATTTTTGCCCTGCGCTTGTAACATTTGTTTCATAGTGTATCACTTGTCTTTGTTTTAGTTAGATTAAGGAATGCAACCATGGAGTTAGGAGTAAGTTACTCCATTTTCCTATAACTAGAAATGATTGCTGGGTGCACCTCACTGTTATATTTCTTGTGTTTTTTTTTTATAATTATGCCAAATGTATATAAAAGAATGGAATACAGATTGTTTTTATGACTTGGTAGTGAACAGTAAGTAAACAATTGGGAGTCTGTGAATTACAATAAGATTGAGTTCAATGGACAATTTTTAAGTTTAGAGAACACATCCTTGTCAATGGGAATACTAGATTGTTACGTTGGTAAAAATATTCAGAATACCGTACACCAACCACGGTGTGCCTTGTGAACTCGGTCTGTGTGTTTTTTTTTTTAAATATAAAACTTTGTAGAAACAGTGAAGGAAAGGGAACACTTTGTATTTGATTGAGTCTTTTTCTGTACTCGAGAAACTGCATGCTATGTCTCTGTAGTATATTTTATTCCTCTGTGAATAGCTGATTTATATATATAGATGATTTTTCTTGTACTATGAGGATTTGCCAAGCTTTGGGGCATTTATATATCTTCAAACTGGTAAACCATACAGTAAAAACCGAGCCAACTGGGTGAATCTTTTCAGCAGTGATATAGTTTTATAGAATTAAATGGAAATCTTGCTATGATTGATGTATTTATTGAATTAGTTTTTGTGGTGCTGTTATTTTTTGATTTATGTGAAATCGGGAATGTATCAACTAGAATGGAAGTTGTGCCGAATGTAGAGATCAAGGGAGGGTAAAAATTTTGTTTTGCCTGCCAGTTCAAATCTGGAATAAAATATTTTGGCCAAAGTAGAAAATTTCATAAGTTCTTATTGATTATGCTTGGTTAACTTCACCCCTTGCTACATCCATTGTATAGAAGCTACTGTAGGCATATGTGCTTGTAGGTTAAGTTACATGGCTGCACTAAGACCATCCGAATCTACCAGAAGTGAGAAGCTAGGCCTCTCGTTGCACGGACAGGGCGTTCTTCATGTCAGGAAGAACCCCAGGGAAGCTGATCACTTCCGGAGCTGACCACTCCATGGTTGGGCGGTAAAAGCACCTAGACCCCACCTCTGTTCTTGAGGAAGCGTAAGGGACTCAGTCCAAGGCTCAGGAGATAGAAACCGATGAGTTGATACTTCCAGTGTTAATTTCTTCTCTTCTTTCTCTATTTTCATATTGTACTTTATCTAGTGATCGACAAGCTGGTTGACACTTCTGGATGTAATAATTTTGTTGTATCAATATAAATTGTGTATTGATTCCTATATCTGACAAGTTGGTTGGCATGAAATTGTATGTATTTGGTTTAAAAGACTTAATGTACACTCGACAAGTTGGTCATTTGTATGATCCTCTTTTGATGTAATATGAGATAAATGTATTGAATTGTCGACCTTGTCTTCGACTTTTTGACTTTCGACTTATTTTGATTATGTGCTTATGTGGCATACTTGTGAGTTTTTCAGTCTTTACAGGATAGTTTGTATGCTGGAGATGGGTGACCACTGTTGTCGACAACCTTCTACCTTTAAATCCACACGGAAGAAAGATCTGGGTCTCACGTGAGCTGCTGCTTGCCTTGATATTGCTACAGGTGGTTGTAGTATAGATGCATATTGGAGCTCCCCATCAATAGTCTCTATGGAAAATGATATTGAATCTGAATTTTATGTACTTTTTTTGGTAGATAGTTGTCTCCAAATATTATCGATATATTATCGGTTAAAGGTCTTGAATAATTTCCCAACTTGTATGGAGATCATCGTCAGCAAGATAATCACGATTTACACTCGAAACTCAGGAAACTTGGGTGACTTCCAAGCATAACATTTACGCTTAATATTATCAAGTAAGATAATCTCTATTAGTAGCGATTGTGGAAATAGAAGTTGCTAATTTAGAAATCCAGATCACAGTTACATTATGGAACCCTTGCGAATGAACGATTGTGCGAATATGTCAAATACTGCGATGGACCTTCATTTCATTCATAAACTCTTCTAACTTTTGCATCCACAAGCTTTTCATCGTGTATTCATGATAGAAATATCTTATTTATCTTCGTTGATAATCTAACTGACTGAATAACCTCCCTATATGGTGTCGTCATGGGATAGTCGAAACACCAAGTGTCTAAGTCAGAGTTTCTGGGAGATAAACTTCTATGAATATATCTGTTGTAGACTTCCATTTTCGTATACCTCTGTGCATGATTTCCACAATATATAATCGATCCTCTGGATTAATACTCTTCAACATGTATATATGATAATTACCACATATCCTAGGAATATAGTCGGCATCCATATGCAATCTTAAGTGCTATCGGTCTGGAGTAAACATCTTTGAATTTCCTGATAGGTGAAAGATATCTTCTAATGTTATAAATCGTCCGAGGGTACGAAGATTTGTATTCCTTCTCATAGTTTTGGATTGATGGGACTGCTCCTGCTCGTCCCGCTGCTATTGTCGTTGATGGTGCTGCTCCTGCTCATCCCGTTGCTATTGTCGTTGATGGTTGCAGGTTGGCTCTGATACTATATTGAGGTTTTAAGATCGTTACAAATGTAATAGCACTATTTAATTTTCTGTGTGTTTCAAATGTAGCAATCTTTCTTGTATTTATATTGAGAAAGACATTGGAAAGACATGTCTCTTCACAAGACATGTCTATTCATTTTAATTGTTAATATTTCATTAATCAATTATATATATATATATATATATATATGCAATATATTATTATTAATCAATATTAAAGTATTATATGTATTCTAAATGATCATACGATAGAAGCTACAAACATTAAGAATAAGGATCATCATGGTAGAATTACTCACAAAGAGATTGAGGTCATTATTAACACCTCTATCCACCCAAATGGAAAGCTCCTCTAATACCATCTTGGACCCCCCTCAAACAAACACAGAGAACTAATTTCTCAATAGATAGTAAATTTAGGAGAGTGACCAGGGAATGGGTTAGGTATTTTGAAGTTAGAGGCACACCCTTCATTGACATGCTCATCAAGTCTTATGATTCTCTGGTGCTAGTTAGAAATTCCTTAATCTCATAAATCAGAGTGGTCAAAATGGAGGGAGTGACACATAAAAAAAAAATGAAGAAAATAAAGGAGGTGATGGATATGGGGACCACAACAGTTGTAAGCCTTAGACTCATATAGTCACATGATGCCCCCTTTCAAAAATGGACGTTTAGTTTAGGATACAAATGTGAGTGAATTGAGAAAAGTGTGGCTAATTTAAATAAACTACTATAAGAACCCAAATAAACGATAGACCAAATAGTTGATTATGGTAAAGACATTGGCTATGAGCTACTAAAGAAAGACAAAAACAAAATTGTCATAGTAGATGGTTTTAAGAAATAATACCAGCTGAATATTGATATTATTATGGATCCTCTTGCATTTTTCAAGGAGCAGTATAAGAAGTTAGGAAGGATTGATGCTATCTTGATCTGGTGTGGTATTCATGTGTCACTTGACTTTTATTACTATAGCAAAAGAGATTAAAGAAAAAATGACATATTGGGCCATCAAAAATACTAATGTTGTCATTCCTAAGCATGCTGATATTAGAACACTTATGAATGCCCTACAAGTGTACAAGGAGAAACATGAAGCTCAAGAACCAGTTATAAAGGAAGGAGAAGGGGGAGCACTATGACATACACTAGTTAATTTTTATTTTTAGTCTTACTCTTATGTTTTAATACCGCGTATTTTAAGACTTTAATTTTTATCGTATTTAAAGAACATCAATTAAAGTAAATGGGCACAATTTATTGGGAATTTTAAATGACTATTTATATGGAAATGAAGGAAAAAGAAAAGGATCAACAATTTTTTTCAAAATTTCTATTGTTTCTTTTACAACTGAGCAAGACCCAAATTTTGGACTCATATTGTTCATGATATGAAATTTACCTTATTCTATTGATTAGTGATTAATGAATGCTAATAAGTGAATCAATTTTATTGAGGTAGAACTTTTATTTTGCTTGATAAAGTCATGGTGTTCTTTGTAATGTTATTAACTAGTTATAAATTTTATTGATGTTGTTAGTGGAAGAAATTTGTTTATAATTTAGAACCAACGTTATGTTTTCTTCAAGGAAACAAAGGTTAGAATTGAAGAGTTATGGTTGGAGGAAAAGAGGATTATAGAGAAGGCTGATATTCTATGAGAGTTTGCTGATTATTATAGTTTTTTCACCTTGGGGTTTGTAGGGCCGAGCATGAAATTGGTGAGGAATGGGATAGAGAATATTATTCTAAGTAGAATAAATTATGAAGATGTTAAGGTGCTCGACCAAGAAATTTAGGTGAGTGAAATCAACAGGGATATTATTGATCTAGTGAATGTTAAGGCCTTGGGGCTCGATGAGTATCCTGTGGAATTATATTAAAAGAACATTAGTTGGATTCAGGAGGATCTCAAGCCGGTTTATTTGGAGGAATTTAAAAAGAAATCATTAGGACGATATAAATAGTAGATTGATCAAGCTTTTAGAGAGGAAGTGGACAAGACTCCTATAAAAAAATTAGAGTCCACAATACTTTTAGATGTATCATACAAAATATTAGCTAAATTGTTAAACAAAAGAATAGAAAATATTCTACCAAAACTTGTCAATGCTACATAGACTAGTTCTGTCAAAGGGAGATTCATCCTAGAAAATTGATTACATTCTAGGAAACTTTGCATTGGGCCAAGGGGTCTAAGAAATGGGCATGGATGATGATAATTGACTATTCAAAGGCGTTTGATAGAATATAATAGATATATTTGTACATGATTTTGGAAAGCTAGGGGTTCCTCAGGATGTTCTCCTCTATGGTGTAGACTCTTATAAATTATTTTATTGCATGGGTTGAAATCAATGGTATGATGTCTGAATATTTTAGCCTATTTAAGTCAAACATGAAAGGTTGTCATCTCTCTCCATTCCTCTTTTTTATTGATGCTAATGTACTATATTATCTTCTAAGGGATGAAATATTATCTACCAAGGTTAAGGGTGTCCTACTCCCCAATGGAGAAGATTTATCTAATATTCAATTAGCTGATGACATGGATATGTTATTGGAGTTGGAGGGGCTACTTTAAATATCCTAATGACAAAGTTGAATAATTTTTGTGAGGTCTCCAAGAGTAATATTTATGTATCAAAGTCTATTTTCCTGGGTTGGGAAGACACTCGCCCCAGTGGTTGAGTAATTATTCTCCTATGTGGGGGGGGGCGCAGACACTTGTTCGGATAGCTTTGAATCCCCTTCTTTGTTGAGCCAGACTTGAAGGTGATGTTGGAATAGATCAAGGGGGAAATCATTAAGAACCATGGAAAGTAGAAAAATTTGTCCCTCTTAGTAGTAGGAAGATTTCAAGTGTGGTCAAAGATTCTTTCCTCATATACCATTTACTTCACCTCTTCTTGGCCATTTAATTAGTCCCATTTCATCTTTGTGTAGAAGCATATTAAGGACTATCCTTGGTTGGATGTCAAAGAGAAGAGAAATATGCATTTTGTTAGATGGAAGTGGTGTTCCATGAATAATATTAGGGGAGGCATGGGGCTTAAGAATATAAGATCCCAAGGGTTGGCATTGGATTCCAAGTGGATCTTCAGGGTGTTAGTGGGAGATGAACCCTAGAAAATTATTTCTAGGCATAATATGAATTGGTTTGTTCCAACTAAAGCCAATTTGTAGAAGGGACTACATCTTTGTGATCTATTGGTGTGGTCAATGATAGTTAAGGTGGCTGGGTCAAATGTGTTCAACCTAATTTGGAAGGCTTGGGAACATGTTAGACACCTAATTTCTAATAATGGGATAATATCTTAACAACAAAAGGTCTATGGTAAGATGTCCATTTGGTTGAACTTGATTAAAAAAATAATTTTCTAGCAGTTTTGTAAGGTTGTTTGACCAAGGGTTGGGTAGAGAAAGTTGTTAGGTTTTTCTATGACATTTCGCTAGATGGAACTCTCATCAGTCGACAATATTTATGGTAGAAACATGACATTGTGCAATCATAATGGAGAACCTACTCCATCTTGAAAGAGGCATGCTCATCTATTAATCTCCCAAGAGCTTGTGATAGGGATGATTCTAGATTGGTCTCATATAGGTGGCATGATCGAACTCTTCCAAATATTAAAGTTATGGATCATCTACTCCATTCTCGCTAATGATGAAACAATCTTCAGAAACCTTAATTCTAGTTGGTATGTGAAATTGGATATGAAAGTATGGAGACAGTGCCTAGATAGATTGTGGTCTTTCCCTATTGAATCTAAGAATAATTCCTTTTTGTGGAAATTCCTTCTACACATACCACCAGTGAAAATGCCTTCAGGTGAACCCGATACTTTCTCCTTTTGCAGATTGTCTAAATATCCTTAGCATGTTTTCTTTACTTATCCTTTTACCAAGGAAGTTTGAGGCCTTTTTGATTTTGTGTAAGATAGTAATATTTTATTGTTGGACATTCTTATCAGTTGCATCAAGAGGCTTAAGAAAATTTCTATCCTATTTTTTACCTTTTTGTTGAATGATTGTGACATATTTGGAAATTAAGAAATGACAATATCTTCAGTGGTAAAGAGAGGCACCTTACTGACTCTTTGTGGAGGCTCATTTTTCATCATATTGAGGTGCAGGAAACACAAATCATGTGACTCAACAACATGAAGTTCAATGATATCTTGAAGGATGGTAAAGATAGAGGTTTTACCTCGGAAATATCTCATGGATATGCTTGGAGAAGGAGAGATGCATAGAAGACTCCCCTAGAGGTGGCTCGTAAAAAACATCATGTAAGAAGAGAGAGAGAGAGAGAGAGAGAGAGAGAGAGAGAGAGAGAGAGAGAGAGAGAGAGAGAGAGAGAGAGAGAGAGAGAGAGCCCAATTCCTACTACTCCTTTGTATGTCTTTCCTACCACTATTGTAGTAATTCTATCGGCCAAGTTGATTGACTACAAGTTCACTCTAGCTTTTCAAAAGAATAAACAACTAAAGTGTATGATTGGAGATACCAGTTGGGCACCCTATCTACAAAGAGTGGACACATAAATGTTAATCATTCGTAGAACTTGTACCTATTTCATTTGTACATGTATATAATTTTTCTATGTATCTCTAATCAAAAAAATTATATATCTGCCATGTATTATTTAGCTTCCACATTTGTACAATGAGCTTTACATGTACATTGATCATCATAGTTGATGTTTGAATCAAGTTTGATGATAATTGATAGATGAAAAATAAAAAATTATATTAATTTTTAATTATGAAAAATTATGTTTGTATTCAATAACTTTTATTATTGATTGTAATATATATAAAATAATATAATACATAGAGTAATAAGCATAACTATTTAATGTGTCAGACAACATAGGGGAAACTTGGACCAGCTGGGTGTGGGGGAGTGGTAAGAGATTAAAATGGCACTTGTATGTCTAAAATGATGCTTCCCTTGGACTTCAGACTAACCACTTTGTAGAGGCCATGGGCTCTTTACAAACAATAAACTTTTTAAGATGCCTAAATTGCTAAAAATTCTTGATAGAGGGTGATTCCAATAACATAATAAAATTTTTAAAGGGAAAGTGAAAAGCCTCTTGGACTATAAATCATATTATTAAGGAAGCCAAGGATATCCTTCAAACCTTGGAAATTTTTTACATAAGGTGGCTGACGGGCTTGCAAACATTGTAGTCCAAATTATTAAAAAAAACTAGATGAGAGGGTGAGATAACTTTAAATGATGAAATCAAATCTCACCTTAGATCTGATCATTATAGTGGAGAAATTAAAATTATCCCGTTAATGATGAATAAGACACTTGGGGATTTTGAAATCAATTTTTATGAGGAAAATCATCTGATTAGACAAAAGATTTATTGAGCAATAATGCCTCACATGTATTGTGTCCGATTTGCAAGGTTTAAGCTTGGTGTGTTTGTTATTTGCACTTCTCAATGTCTTCAATTGTTTTAGTCTGGGTCTGTGAATTTGAGAATGGGAGGTGATCTCAAGAGATTCAAACTCGCCACTTGAAAAGACAAGAAAAGCAAGCCCAAAGTCTGACGTAGATTGCAGAAAGGAGGGGTAACCAGGTATTTGGAAAAACTCCATGGGTACGATAAGAAATTTACCCATATCTTTTTTCATGGATGGAAAGATGGTGCTTTGATTCTATTTAATAGAGAAGTTGTATTTCATAAAAAAATTGATTTTTGAAGTCACTGACCTTTCAACTAAGGGCATGAAGTTTTATAAGGATTGAAAAACTTTATACAATGTTGTGATCAAGTTTCAAAAAACTGAAGAAAAAAAGAGTTATATGGAAAAAGGTAAGAAATCTTTCTTTGATCGAGAATAAATTAAATTAATTTGGAGAGAGGTTCTTAAACACATTGTGGATTATTTTACTTTAGATGGGAGGTACACTAGGATTCACAGGTATAATTTTGTAATGTTGAATCGATATTGCCATAGGGATCTTATTTTGTTCTCATACTATTGTTTCTTGGCTCTAAGCTCTAGTGTTAAGCCCCATAAGAGAAACCCTAGGAAATACTAAGTATTACACTAGGGTATCATTTTAATTATTTATGAGCATATGCAGGCTGGTACTCCTCGTTCTAACCCTAATGCTTCTTTAGAGGAAGGGGATGTTGGGGAGGTTCAACCTATGGAAGAAGAAGAGGAATGAAATATTGAGGTCAAGGAGGAGGATTACCCCCCCTCCGTCCTATGAAAAAGCTAAAATTCTTTGCTGGTTTGAAGAAGGCTAGTCCCTCTAAATCCAGGATTGATTCGGAGGAATAAGGGATGGAAACAGAGGAGGATGAAAATGAATCTTCCTCCCCTATAACTCAGAAAAATTATGATGTTAGGAGGCTAAAATTGGAGGCTTCAAAAGGAAAATCCCAAGAGATAAATACCCTCTCCAAGCCTATATCCAAGATAAAGCTACAAATTGAGGACAAGGAGAAAAGGGCTCTCCAGCCATTGAATCCAATGTGAAGAAACAGGACATGGGTGTAACACCCCAAAATTGGCACCTAATAATCGATCAATTTTGGTGCATTTCGTCATCTTCGAAGTCCTATTGTACTAGGCATAATTCTTCTCCTAATTGACTTTAATTGACTGAGTTTCAAATGCAGAAAACCCAAATTTGCATAAATCTGACATTACATTTAATTCCTAAATCTCAAATGATTATTAGCTAAAATCCCTATGATTAATTGATTTAATCCTAAAGTCCTAAGTGCTTTTAATTAAATCAAATCCACCCTCTTTGGCTAATATACATAAAAGGAATTGAAAGGTTATTTAATTAATTGAATGAATTATCCTCAAAAAGGGAATTCCATAATTCCATGTGAAAAGACACTTATGTGTCAATAATTCATTCTTTTGTTTTAATAATCTTTGCTTATTTGTCTCAATTGGAGAATGAAGAGACAACTGTTTCTTTTCAAGAAACTCTTCATCCTCTCTCCTCGGTTTTCTATAAATTGGACCTCTTTTCTTCATTGTAGGGGATCTTTTGTTTTGAGCATCATTACTATAGGCAAATTTAGCTTTGATTTCATGCTTTTAGCTTAATTTCTTGCATAATTAGTATAATTTTCATTGGAATTGAACATTGTTTAGCTTTGATTTATGATCAATTTGTAGGGGCTAACAATTCAATTTATGCTTTAAAATATTTCTAGATTCATTTGCTAATCAAATTCTAGCTTAGAAAGAATTTCCTTTCTAGATTAGAAGCATTCAATTTCTTAGCCTAATTGCACTTTTACTTCCATAGCTTAATTGCATTTCATTCCTAGACTAGTTGCACTTCAATTTCATAGCTTAAATCATGTCTCAATTCATAGAATGATAGCATTCTCTCATGAACTAGATGGATATTTATCATAAATAATGGCTTTTCTTCATCTACTTGCACTATAAAATCCTCCATATTAGCAATGGTCAGGTTGTTGGCTCTCGTTCTGATGGTAAACTACAACAATCACATCTAATTAGGAGGCAACAGGTCGCTTCAATCACATTTGCAAAACAAAAAATTCATGTTTGTCTTTGTGAATTCATTGATTGTGTAAGGACTATGTTGTGTTTGTGTTGAATCAAGAGGTCCACATTCAACATAAGACATTTTGGCGCCCATCGTGGGGCAGAAAAATCAATTTTCTGGCCTCATGTTTGAAATTGTTGACTATGTTTTTTTAGTCTCTGCCGTGCATTCATACTGCATTGGTACGGATTATCGCGTGAAGTTTTGCTCTTTTTGTGCGAAGATTTGCTATAGCCGCGTGAAGTTTTACGTCGAGCCGCCCGAAGAATTGCTTTTCTTAGCACTTTCTCGTGCGAAGAAACATTTTCCTCGTGCGCATTGAAGCACTTTCTCGCGCACGGTGAATTACTTTCTCGCGCGAACTTTCACTGACAGTCATTTAAAATGCAAAATTTGTAATCTGTTATTTCTCTGTTCTGACTTCTGTTTCTGCTCTGGTTTTTCTGTTTTTGATTTTTCTGCTATAGCATAATAGTGGTTTGCAGGTTCGCTTGTCAAAGGCTAAAAAATTCTAATAGTTTACTTGCAGGACGATAGTCAAAGACAATATTAAAACGTCATGTTTGTTTACTATTTTTCATTCACATAGTCTAAATAGGGCTTCGTTAAAATTTTGTAAGGATCCCAATAGCAAAGTAGGGCAATAGGCTCTTCATTACATGGAAGTGATGCCCATGAATGAATCTGAAACCCAAATGTTGCTAGCATGAAGGATTCTTGGGGAAGTGAAGCAAGATAAGAGAATCTTTAGCACTTCTACTAGTTAGGGGATTATGCTCTTCTCTCATTGAGAGAATCAGAAACCCAAAGACTTGTGTATTTGGTGGAGTGAAACTATCTTAGTGATGAACATGCTTGATGTGTTTGGGTGAGGTGGAAAGGTAGAGAAGTATGCTCTTCTCTCATTGAGAGAATCAGAAAATCAAACCCTTGAATCCAAACCAAGTTGAGTCACCTTTAGAGGGCCTTCCGAAAGTTGAACCTCTGGGAATGACCCAAGTGAGTACACACCTTTCGCCGGTGATTCCACCTCACTCTAATAAAGTCAGCTTTGTTGTATTCTAAAGAATCCAAAGCCATAGTAACTTCTTTCTCATTGATTTCGACTATCATCATGAGAAAGCCTTGTTTGTCATACTGAGCGGCGCCGCTCCCAGCCTTGCTTGTAAGGGTGTGTGACTTACAAGTGTTGGTGTGGTCGTGAGACCCCAACTCTGTATCAGAGGCACTAGAGGTTATTATGAAAGGAAGCCTATTAAACACTCTTTTAGTTAGATGCCTACCCGGTTCACCTCTGAAAGGAGGCATAATCTGTGCGCAGGGAGAGGGAAGAATCTCTCCCCTAGCTTCTCGACATAGGTATGCACCTGGATGTTTGAAGTGGTATATGACATTGGCCCATGTTTAAGGGTTACCTTCAAACATATATACTTAGTCCTTGGAAACACCAAAAACACGGGCGCTCTTTCAGGAGTGACACTGCTGTGTGAGGTGAACACATATGCATAAGACAGCGGGGCATAGATTTTGTCTTCTCAACCAATTTTATTTGTAGGGATAATTGAGTGTTTGTTCTTGAGTCTTAAATTGTCTGTTCTATCATTCAAACAAAGACTTCCCATGTTTCTACCAAGTTGCTTTGTCCTTGGTGGAATTGTTTTCGACTACTGTTTGCGTTACTACCTAATTGAAACTTTGTGTCTTTAAACGAATGCTTGTCACCTTGAAATAGAGATTGCTGAATTACATCATCTTAAAACTATCTTAAGCCTGGATATCATGTTAGAGAACAGTTCTCACTGTGTCTCAAAACCTAGTCTTTACCTTGAAACTAAGTTACATATCTGTTTTATCTACCTCTTGTCTAGATTTGAGTGTTTGTTCCTTCGTTGTCTGGGAACTAAAACTAGTTGTTCCGAGTTGTAAACTGACTGATTCATACTCGAACTTGTCTCATCTCTTTGTCTCCATTCTATTTCTTATGTTTTGTACCTTGCAACATGATAGTCATTACTCGGCTGTTCTAGCCATACTTTCGAGGACTCGTGCCGGGTGCATCTCATACCTTGGTTGTCCTAGCTTATTACCTTGTCCTTTCGATACCTTTAGAGACAGATTTCTGAGTCAAATCTTAAGTTTTCTCTCATACCAGCTTCATCTATGCCTTTTACAACTAGGAGCAGTACTATCTTTCCTATACGAGGTTCTGAAATAGTTAAAAGTAAACCTAGCAATCAAGGAAAAGCTCATTCTGAACCTGTTACTGAAGTGAGTAATCAAGAGGGATCATCATGTTCCTCTTCCCCATTCACTATAGACTTAAATCCAAATCCTAAACCAGTCTTTCAGTTTTGTTCTAATCCGTTGTTTCAAGATCAACATCATCCTTTTATCTCGAAGAAACCACCTATTTGGGTTGATCCTAGTAATGATTCTCATCACCTTAGTGACCCTTTTTCATAGTTCAATCCTTTTGATTCACCAAAGAGCACATCAACTACGAGTTCTTACTCCAATACTACAAGAGTGCATACAGACCAATCTCAAGCTAACAATATGACGTCTCCTTTCGATTACACACAAGGCCAAGACCAATCACAACATGAACAAGGTCAAGAGCAACACCAGGGTCAAGACCAAACTAAAAGTATTTATGAAATTCTTGGCAATGACGATGACCCTATCATTAAAGCTGATATAGATGTAGCTAAGTCTAATAAATCTCTTATCAAAATGATGGAGATACTCCTTGCAGAAGACAAAGAAAAATACTTCCTAGACTTAGCAAATCAAGGAGTTAAATTACCCGCGAACTTCCAAGTAGATACACTT
>MU226277.1:1206587-1223318 GCA_018584345.1 Thuja plicata | reverse complement strand
CATTACTATAGGCAAATTTAGCTTTGATTTCATGCTTTTAGCTTAATTTCTTGCATAATTAGTATAATTTTCATTGGAATTGAACATTGTTTAGCTTTGATTTATGATCAATTTGTAGGGGCTAACAGTTCAATTTATGCTTTAAAAGATTTCTAGATTCATTTGCTAATCAAATTCTAGCTTAGAAATCCTTTCCTTTCTAGATTAAAATTATTTCCTTTCTAGATTAGAAGCATTCAATTTCTTAGCTTAATTGCACTTTTACTTCCATAGCTTAATTGCATTTCATTCCTAGACTAGTTGCACTTCAATTTCATAGCTTAAATCATGTCCCAATTCATAGAATGATAGCAATCTCTCATGAACTAGATGCATATTTATCATAAATAATGGCTTTTCTTCATCTACTTGCACTATAAAATCCTCCATATTAGCAATGGTCAGGTTGTTGGCTCTCGTTCTGAGGGTAAACTGCAACAATCACATCTAATTAGGAGGCAACAGGTCGCTTCAATCACATTTGCAGAACAAACAATTCATGTTTGTCTTTGTGAATTCATTGATTGTGTAAGGACTATGTTGCGTTTGTGTTGAATTAAGAGGTCCACATTCAACATAAGACATTATGGTGCCCACCTCTGTCCTATGAAAAAGCTAAAATTCTTTGCTGGTTCGAAGAAGGCTAGTCCCTCTAAATCCAGGATTGATTGGGAGGAATAGGGGATGGAAACAGAGGAGGATGAAAATGAATCTTCCTCCCCTATAACTCAAAAAAATTCTGATGTTAGGAGGCTAAAATTGGAGGCTTCTAAAGGAAAATCCTAAGAGATAAATACCCTCTCCAAGCCTATATCCAAGATAAAGCTACAAATTGAGGACAAGGAGAAAAGGGCTCTCCAGCCATTGAATCCATTGTGAAGAAACAGGACATGGGAAAAGGTAAAGTTCCCATCTTGATGGATTATGAGACCTCTGTAGATCACAACACACCAATTTCACCTTCGATATCTAAGGATAATGAACATTGGTAGAAGGATTCTATTTAGTCATCATCAATAGAGTTGTGCATTGAATTATGAGGACAATAAAGAAGAGATGACTCTCGGGGTTCGAGAGACACCTAAGGCTTCTTTGTTGTATTCCTTTTGCCTTGTGAAATGGCTTTTTCACAAAAGAAAATGCCTGAGTTTGAAATATAATGCCCTTTTTCCAAAGTTGAAGAGATGCAGAATAAATATGATTCCTTGGCAACACCTTTGATTCCTGACCTCTCTGCGTATTCTCTGTGGACCCAGGATGATAAGAAAATACTGATGGAATTTTTTGAGGCAGATGAACAGGACAAGGAAAGGTATGAGCTTAAGCTAGAGGTAATGAACCAAAGGGTTGGAAAAACTTACACTACCCTTAGGAGGATCATGCAGGATTGCCACAAATTTCTAAAGACATCTGTGGAAAAGATGAAAACTTTAGTGGCTAGGTTCAAGGATTCTCATCAGGAAGAGGCCATTGTCAATGTAGATCTTGATTCTGAGGTGAGTGTTGGCATTTTTGATGGCCTAGAGAAGAGAAATAGAGCCAGTAAAAATAAGAAAGCTTCCCCCATTATGAAGGAGATCCTGGAGCTAAGGATGTTGCTTAGAAGATGGGACAATTGGAAGAAGAGGTCCATGTAACCTTAAAAACTCTGGGTTAGGTCCTTTTTCATTGTCTTTTCTTTTAGTTTTCTATGTTGGGCTTTTGTTGGCTTTTTGTTGGTTTTTGGGGGATTTGTTGGCTGTGTCTATGCTTATCAATTTCTATTTTGGTATGTTCCATGTTGGAGGATTTTAATGATCTGTCTTTTGGAAGATGATTGTAAAAAATATTTTGGATCCCTTCAAAACCTTTTTTTTTGCATAAATCAAAGACTATTTAATAAATATAAACTACCTACTAATAATGTTGTAGATTACAAATATTTTCATTTAATATTTCTTACCTTCTTCAAATTCACCACCACTAGGGATACCTTTAGATGCAGCTCGCAAAGTACTCTGTCATAAATGGAATATATATGGCCTTATCCTAATGTGCTCATTGAATCAAATGTTCAATGGGTTTCATGTCAAAAAGAAATAACCAGTACAAAGTAGCAGAAAAAATGTGAGCAAGCGAGATCGATGGTCATAAGCATTTCAATCAGCTGGCAGGCCATTTAAATGATGAGAATTATTCATTGTCAAAATCTCATCTATTTCAATTAAGAAAACACCCCTTTAACGTAATAGATACAGTTGTCCCTTAAAAATAATAACTAGGCCCTTAAAAATAATCAATAGTTTGGAAATTTTCTATCATACCATTGCTTTTTTAGTTGTTTACACTATGGACTTTGCCTTCACACATGTGTCCTTCAACATCATTGCATTATTTGTTCTCCCACTATCCTAACATTACTTTTTTAAGTGGTTACAATATGCACTTTGCCATGACAGAAAGGTCCCTTAACATCATTGCATTATTTGTTCTCCCACTCCAACAAGAAATACAAAACAGTTCTATCAAGTAATTAAATCTACTACATTCCAAGCCTACTTAACCACCAGAGTCGTCACATAAAAAGTTTGATTTGATTTGGAAAAAGTACTTATGTGTATGACGAGCCCCGTGCCTTAAATTTTCCTCTTCCCCACACAGCACAACCTGAACCTAAATAGTTTTAATAGGAACTTTATATATGAAAAATATAACTTTTATTTAAATTATAGATGTAATATATATATTATATTTATATTTATTATTAGTATAATTATTTTAAATATATTCAAATAAGTAATTTATTAATTAGAATAGTTATATTTGTATAGAAACTTAAATTATATTGTATTTATATCATTTAATCTTTTATATATTTTTTTATATTTTTAGTCTAGTTAACTATCTCTTTTTTTCATTCTTTATTTTTTCCTTCAATTTGTACCTATGTTATTTATGTTGAGCTCTTCTTTAAATGAAATATCTTAGATCTAAAGATAATTATTAAAGTAAATAGAATCTAACTACTAAAAAAATATTATTATTTAGAATTATTATATAATGGTCTTAAATTTGTGTATCTATTTAATTTTACATATTAATATAGTATTATACATTATACTAATAATAGACACATGAAAATAAAATATATTATAAAAAAATAAAAAAACATTAAATTACATAATATCTAAAATTTTGAAAAGTTAAATATTTAATTGGGTTCACATCACAAATGTCATTCTAAAATTTTGAAATGTTGAAATGTTGTATATTTAATTGAGTTGATATCACAAATGTTATTCAAGGAGACAACATATTGTTGAAGTCAACAACTAATTATGATGTATATAATATTGCATGTGTCATTCAACCCATTTATTGAGCAAAACAATTTTAAAAAAAGATAAACAATACAATCAAACAATGAATGAGAGAAAAAAAGAGATATATTTCTACAATGTAATTAAGTCCAAATTTACATTGTTTTAATTTCTAGAAAATGATGGGTCATGGAGTAAGATAACATAGTAGAATCTAGAGATTAACTAAACAATTTGGATCTTATTTGTAATTTTAGTTTGTATAATATGCAAAATTAAGTATCAATAGATTTCATCAAAATGGTTGATGATATATTCATAGTGAATTCACATAAACTTGTTTGTAAAGTAGTAAATTCTTATGTAATTTCTATTTCTATATCATATAATTGCTTTATTTTGATAAGAGATTGGCAAAACAATATCCTAAAATACTTCTAATTATTTTTAAAAGATGTACCTACAAATGCAATTTTACTATAATATGATTCAATAACAATAATTAAATGAAAACAAAAAGAATAATCTAAATCAACAATTTATAATTTAGTTTTATAAAACAAGAATATTTAATTATTATATAAATTATAAAAATATATATATTATGAATTTTTTCACACATACATATATATATATAATTTAGTTAAAAAATATATTCTTAAAAAAATTAAATTTATTTTTTGAAATTAAATAACTCATCACAGAATATTTATCAAATTATTCGATTTTTTAAACTTGCTGAACATATTTAAAATACAATCAAATTTAGAAATGATAACAACAAGAATATGTAGTGTGAAACGATTAATACAAGCGGAAATATGATGCTATCATACGAATTGACCGTAATAGTTGTGTTACTTGAAAAAACCTTATTTGGAGGACGCCTTTTGTTTGATTAGAGAAACGGAATTGTGGATGTTTGCCTGATAGATTTGGCAATCGTTCTAGGTCAAGTCTCTACTAATATCTCGAACGCGATATTTGATCTGTCTACCTTCATCTTCCACCATTAAACTACGAACAGCTTTACTGACGTCCTCCTTGGAAAAATAATCGCCCTCCTCCTTTCTCCTAATCTCCACCCCCAGCTTAAGTTTCTGGAATACGAGATTTGCATTTAAACTCTACTCGTAGCGCAGTGGAAGAGTCACAAATGGCACCCCATACCTCAATCCTTCAGATACTGAGTTCCAACAGCAATGATTGAGGAATGCTCCCGCAGAAGAATGAGCCAGAATGTGCAATTGGTGTGCCCACTCTGCCACCAACAGTCCTCTTCGCTCCACAAAGTCGTGGGCCAATGAAGCAACCATCTGTTGGAGAAGAACAAATAGAAATAGAAACTCGCTATCTTCTAAGCCCAGCGCTAAGGAAGCTAGCACGTGCGGAGTGAGAATATATTTGGGCCCCGTTTGTTTGGGGAATTGGAATTTGACTCAAAACCTTATTATCTCATAATAAGGTTTTGAGATTCTGGTTTTGCATTGTGGGAAGATAATTTGGACTGTTTGGTTGATCAGGAAGATGAAAAAGTTTTGGGAAGATGAGCTAGTTTTGGGAAGATGAGCCAATAAAATAGAGCAATAAAATACCATAACCAGGTTTTCAAATGAATTCCACCTTTTAGTTGGAAGTTGCAAATCCTTGTTTTTTGAGTAAAATTGGAAGATCAAATATATATTCAGGTTTTCACAGTTTCCAATGTAAGCAACCAAACTAAAGATTTGGAGTCAAAACTAGGTTTTCTCTCCCAAATTCCAATTTCACCCCTCAAACAAACGGGGCCTTGCTGCCAAGGGAGACCACTGTTGAGATATAAAGAAAGATGCAGATTTTGAAATAAAAGGATAAACAAAAAACATAGAATGCATACACAGAGAAAACAAAGATTTATAGTGGTTCGTCTCAAAAGGAATCACAAAGTCATCAGTTACTTTATGATTGGGCTCATTCTTTGTCAGAACCATTACAATCTCCCACTTGAAGTTCAATTAATTCTACGAGAAGAGCTGCATAGTCATATCCCCACTTGGATCTTATAATTGAAACTTCTCCAGAGATACGACCTTTGTAAGAACATCTGCTAGATTTACTTTTCTGTCAATTTTCTCTAACTGTAATTTTCCTTCCTCAAGAGCATGAAGAATGAAGTGATATCTAATCTCAATATGCTTCGTTCGGCTGTGGAAAGCAGAGTTCTTAGCAAAATGAATGGTGTTGTTACTATCAAAAAACAAACTGAAATTTGATTGCATATATCCCAACTCTCCAAATAGTCATTGTAGCCAAATCAGCTCCTTTGCACCCTCAGTGAGAGCAATATATTTAGACTTAGTAGAGGAAAGAGCAATAATGGGTTGCTTACAAGAGGCCCAGCTTATCGCTACCCCCAAAAAATTAAATGCATAACCTGTACTAGAACATCTTGTATCTAAATCACCAGCCATATAGGAATCAACATAGTCATAAAGCTTTTTATTTTCACTTGTGAAATATAAAACATAATTTGAAGTACCTTTCAAGTACCGAAGAATCCATTGAACTGCCTCCCAATGTGTTTTTCCTAGATTACTCATAAAGCTGCTCACAACTCACGCTGCATGAGCAATATCCGGACGAGTGCAAACTATTACATACATAAGACTGCTAACTGAAGATGAGTATGGAATATTATCCATTTCTTCCTCTTCTTACGGAGTAGAAGGACACATTGCAGAAGATAACCAAAAGTGAGTAGCCAAAGGAGTAGCAACAGATTTTGCATTTAACATATTAAACCTGTCTAGAACTTTTAAAATATTATTTTTGTTGAGATAATTTAATTACACGTTTCTGTCTATTTTGAATTATATCCATCCCAAGAATCCTCTTCACTACCCTTAAATCTTTCATGGAAAAATGAAGAGCCAAATGCCTTTTTATTTCATTAACAATGTGTACACTTGTGCTGACAACGAGCATATCATCGACATAAAGCAATGAAATGAAAAAATCACCATTGGAAAGCTACTTGTAGTAAACACAGATTTGATTCACAATGTATAAAGTTTTGTTGTGGCATAAAGCTATCAAACTTTAAATACCATTGGCGTGGGGTGTGCTGAAGCCCATATAAACTCTGTTTTAATTTGCAACAGAAGTTTTCTTCACCCTTTAATAAAGCCCTCAGGCTGCTCCATATACAATTATTTTTTAATATCTCCATGAAGGAACGTTGTTTTGACATCAATTTTCTCAAGCTCAAGGTCCAAAATTGCTGCCATAACCAAAACCAAACGAATTGTCTACATTTTCACAAATGGAGAAAAATATTATTAAAATCGATGCCCTTTTGTTGAGAAAACCCTTTTACCACCATTCTGGCCATGTATCTTTTCCATCCTCCAACTTCTTTCAGCTTGTACACCCATATATTTTTTAAAATTTTTGATTCGGTGAAGCAGGGACTAAATCCCAAGTATCATTTGTTTTCAAAGACTCTAGGTTGTCCTTCATTGCATCCATCAAATGCACAAAATTCCCATCATGACATGCTTGCCAAAATGTTTGTGGCTCTGCCTGATTAAAACATAAAGAAAATAAAAGCTCATAGTCATCAAATTTTCTTGGATGTTTTCTTTCTCTGGTAGACCTTCGTAGTGGAATACTCTGATTATTTTCTCCACTATGAACAAGACCAAAAACCTCTATATTTCCAACAATGAATTCATTGTGAATGCCATGTATATTAATAGCATACTTCTCTTCTTGCAATTTGGGTGTCGTAAGATGCACACTTCTAGAAGGAGGCATTTGGGAGACAAAATTCTCCACACTCTGCTGAGAATGGGCCATGCACGGTGGAGTAGAGACCCCACATGACAAGGTAGACTATGGGGAAGACAAACCAAATGGGAGAGGCTATGGGTTGACTACCCGTGATAGAGTAATGAGTGGAGGATGTGATGGGAATAGAGTAGCCTGCTCTACAACAGCTCCACCGTTATAAAGTGGACCAGGTTGCATTGGTGTTGAGGTAGTCGCAGGGCCAAAAAAGTGTTGGTGAATGATGAAGAGGAGTGGGTGTAGAAACAATGGTGAGAGTATTGGTCATAAGGGGCTGCGAATTAATTCTACAAGGCAGATAATTTGTAGAAGAGGTTAGTCCAACACTGCTAGAAGGGATAACCGTAGACAGGGGAAATGTGACCTGGGGTAGTCTCTGTACTCGAGTGCCATTATCAAACAGATCAAATTCAATAGAATCACCAGAATTGGTATTTTCATTTTGCAAGCCTGAGAAAATATTTTCATTAAAGATAACATCCTAGCTGCGAATAAATTTCTTTGCAACGGGATCCCATAGTCTAAAACCGAATTGATCTTCACCATACCCCAAAAACATACATCGCTAGGATTTTAAATCCAATTTAATTCATTTTTCTTTAGGAACATGCACGTAAGCATCAAAACCAAAAACACGCAAATGATTAAATGAAATTCATTTCCCAAGCCATCTTTCTTCTGGAATGTCAAAATCAAGACTAGATGAAGGAGACAATTAATTAAATAGACAACAATATTACATGCCTCTGCCCAAAATTCTTTCCCGAAATAAGCATTGGAGAGCATGCATCGAGCTCTTTCCAAAATATTCTAATTCAACCTCTTAGTTGCACCATTTTCTTGAGGTGTATAAGGGACTCTTTTAATGTGACGAATGCTATGATATGCAAAAAAATTGTCAAATTCTGAAGACCAAAACTCACCACCATTATCTGTTAGTTGACGTTTCATTTTCTATCCAATCAAATTTTCAACCATAGCCTTGAAACTTTTAAATTTAGAAAACACCTCGCATTTATTATTCAGCATATAAATCCAGACTTTACGAGTGCAATCATCAAGAAATTGAATGAACTAATTTGCACCACCAATGTAAGTTACCTTTGTAGATCCAAAAAAATCATAATGCACAAGCTCTAATGGAGAAGATTTCTTATCATGACCCATACACTTAAATATAGTTCAATTTTGTTTGCGATAAAGGCAATGCTTACATAGCTCCAAATCAACCGATTTAAGACCTGGAAGCTGATCGTGTTGAAGCATGACTTCAAGACCCTTCTTACTCATGTGACCGAGCCTCTTGTGCTAAAGTTCAGCGTTACTATCCATAATGGACACGGAAGCTCCCACTTCACCATTGCATTCTAAAACATAAAAAATTGCTAGTTTCTTTTCTTTTACCAAAATAAGCAAACCTTTGGTTACTTTCCATGAATCTCAAGAAAAATGAACATTGCAGCCTTGTGCATAAAGCTGACTTACATAAATCAGATTTCTTTCAAGAGAAGGAACATGAAATACATCTTTCAAAATCCATTTGGTACCATTTTTCAACCATAATAAAATATCACCCTTTCCTACAATGTCACATTCTTTGTTATCTCCAAGAAAAAATTTACCAAACATACCTTCTTGATAATTCATGAAAGAACTCCGACATGGAGTAGCATGGAAAGATGCTCTCAAATATAGAACCCATGAACTTGCATTTGTGTCACCAACTACAAGAACCAATACACCATCATCCTTAACAACTGCAGTATGTGCTCCATCATTTATCACTCTATCTTGGGCCTTTTTGTATTTCCAAAATTTTGGTGCAGGAGCACCCTAAGGTCTTTAGGTAGATATTTATAAATTTTGGCTTGTAGGGTGGTTTGGCCAACCATCCATGAATAATGAAATCTATAAAGTCCCTATTGTGTTTTGAGGTGTGATTAGTGTTAGGAAAGATTAGGGTTTGTGTGTTGATTGAGTCTAGTTGTTTCTAGGGGTCTAGAACCTAGAAGTCAACTTAAGAGTCAAAGGGTTGAAAAAAGTTCCAAAGTGGGAAGATTTTAAGTTTTTAATGTTTTTAATTCATTTGAGGTCATTTAGTAAGGTTTGGAACTAATTAGGACTTTCAAAGTTGAGAAAATGTCATTTTGATAAAAAATGTCAAAGTTGTCATGACAAATTTTAAAAGTTATCATGACAACATTTCCTAGATTTTAGGAATCGGCTCTTATGATATCCAAATCCCGACTAGAAGGTCGAGACAGATGGGATGGAAGTATATAAGGTTATTTCAACACTAATCTGATATTTAGTTTTCATATTGTACAGACGGGTGTTTGAGAAGAACCAATTGGCAGTGTAATTAAGCTACAGAGCCATCATCCATCACTTTTATGGATTGAATGAAAGAATGGAGAGTATTTTAAATGTAATTTCTTAGTTCTTTGTGGCAATAGATTAGTTATTAGTTCTTTCTGGTTAGCTTTTGTTTAATTTCTTGCATTCTATGAGTTCATTGGCCAGTTTTGATCCAGTCATGTAAAAGATGGCTTTTCTTGGTGTTCCCATGGTTCAAACTCCATGACCACTTGGAATCCATTAGATCCTCGTATATAATTTGTAGATTTGGATTTTGGAGTGTGTGTGTAGGGGAATCTTGAGAACTTTCAGGCCCTAGGTGAGTACTAGTTATTCTGGCTAGGGTGACTGAGTAGTGCAGCCACAATGGTGATTGCGAGTTGATTGGTATGTGCCAATCAGTGATAGTGGAGTGTAGGGGAATGAGGTGAGACCATTTGATGGAAGGAGGAGTTTAGAGGAGCTCATTAGATCGGTGGAATAAGTTCAAGAAACCAAACCAGACATCATGCTCTAGAAACCCTTATTTTAAGGGGTTTGGTGAAAGTCCATTGTGCGGACAAGATATGAGTCAAAGACCTAGAAAATATTGAAGGGGAGGAAAAACCCAAAAATAACATACAATTTGTTTCTAGGGGTGTTAAGGGGTTTTAGGAGAAAAATCACCTTTTCAGTGATTAAGAGGGCTAATAGGCCTAAAAAGGCTACAAGGCCTAAAAGACTAGTAATTTGGAATCCGATTGGAAAATGGGTGAAGGATCCACAAAATTGAATCCATAGAGGTTGGATTAGACCTAAGGGAAGTTGGAAAACCAATCCTTAAGAAGTTGACACTATTGGAGTGGTAGGAGGCTAGTTGAGAAATGAATGCAAGAAGGTTATGGAGGAGAGATTAGTGAGGAGTTTGAAGTTGATGGAGAGCTCTTAGTGAAATTGGGGATCAAAGAGGAATCCTCTAATTAGGGTAGAGATAGTGACCCTAAAGAATACCAAGAGAAAGCCTTAGGGAGAGCTAGAAGGCTCTAGAAGAGGAGATCCCCATCAAATTGGTATCAGAGCCATTGAGAGGCTTTGGAGTGGATTAGTACATGTCAGAGTGGAGTGAATCCATAGGTGAGAACATCATGGTGACCATTACAGAGTTGGCCAAGGATTTTTAAGAGCAACAAATAAAGAATAGGCTTCTTGAAGAAGCAATGGAGGAAACGAAGATCAAGATGGTAGAAGTGGTAGAGACTGATAGAAAGTTGAGAGAAGAAATGCATGAAGGGTTAGGCAAAGGATAGAAAATAGTAGAAGAGGAAGTAGAACCAGAGCCTGATCCTCTTCTAATTGAGGAACCATTCCTCAAAGCACTCAAGGCATTGAGTGGGAAGGCTCTATAAGGAATACCAGTATTCTCTGGTAATATGGACACTAAAATGGTTATGGAATGGCTTGAATGGATGGAGAATCACTTCAAGTGTGATGGGATTACAGAAGCAGAAAAGGTGAAGATAGCCAAGTCAAGGATAAGAGGGAAAGCACTCACATGGTGGAATTTCTTGCAGGAAGAAAGAGAGAAAGAGGGAAAGAAGCCCGTAACAAATTCAAAGACAATGGTTGCAAAGGTGAAGGAGAATTACCTTCCAGAAGATTATTATATTCAACTACATAATAAAAGGAAGAACCTTAGGAAAAAAGACCTAGATGTGCCAACCTATACCAAAAAATTTCAAAAATTTTGTCTTAGAGCAAGAATCCAGGAGACAGAGAGAATTAAAGTTGAAAGATGCCTTAATGGATTAAGGTGGAACATTCAAGAGGAACTTTGTCTCTTTACCCTGACTTCCATTCATAGTTGTTTTCAAATGGATTTGAAAGTGGAAGAGAAACTCAAGAAGAGGTAGTATTCTAGCTCCATAGGTAGGGAAGGGATAGAGACAACAGAGGTGGCCATAGAGGAGGTTCAATTGGAAGAGGCAGTGATAGTAGAGGACAAAGTGAATCTAGATATTCAGAGCAAGGAAAAGAAACAAGCAGTAGGGGTGGATAGAATAACAGAGGAAGAAGTTCTTACAATAGTGGTAGAGGAAGATCAGGAGGTTTTGGGAGAAGCTCTCACTTTTCTTCTATGAAATGTTATAATTGTGGACAGATGGGGAATCCTGCATATAGGTGTCTAGATAAACCAACATCCTGACAAGGGGAGAAGAAGATAGCTTATGTCCAAGAAGAAGATTGCTCTAAACAATCAGAGGTGAGCCTAGATTTAGAGAAAGGAGAACACCTTATGTTGAGAAGAATACTAATCAAGACACCTATCAAAGATGAACACAAGCAGAGGAGGGCTCTATTCAGAGTGAAGTGAAAGATATTGGGAAAGATGTGCAAGGTGATCATTGATTCAGGGTCAACAGACAATGTTATATCTGAGGAGGTAGTAGAGAAGTTTAAGCTCACTAAAATCCCACATGTGTGTCCCTATAAAGTTACATGGTTGAATAAGGGTCAAAATATCTTGGTGAATGAACAAGTGTGGGTAGAATTTGTCATTGGAAAGTATCAGGATAGTATACTATGTGATGTGTTGCCAATGGATGCTTTCCATATTTTTCTTGGTAGACCATGACAGTATGACAGAGAAGCTTTACATAATGGGAGAGATAACACGTACTCCTTCAAGAGAAATGGGGTAACTTTCAAAATACAGTCTTTAATAGAAGAGGACATAGTGGAGAAGATAGAATTGAGTGCCATGTTGATGAATGGAAAATAATTCCTAAGGGACATGAAAGATGAAGAAGTTGGCTATACAATCTTGTTAAAGCCAAAGGAGGAGGAGACTCATAAGCAAGCACCTACTACAAAAGAGGTGAGAGAACTGTTGGATCAGTTCAAGGACATAATATGTGAAGGTAAACCAGATTCACTATCACCAAAGAGGGAGATAAGTCATCAAATTGACTTCATACAAGGAGCATCCTTGCCAAACAAAGCTGCATACAAGATGACACTTGAGTAAAACAAGGAGATAGCCAGGCAGGTGCAAGAGTTGTTAGATGAAGGATTGATTAGGAAAAGCATCAGCCCTTGTGTTGTCCTAGTGGTGTTGGCTCCTAAGAAGGGAGGTAAGTGGAGGATGTGTATTTATTCTAGGGCAATAAATAGGATAACTATCAGGTATAGATATCCAATTCCTAGAATAGAAGACTTGATGGATTGCTTGGGGGGTGCTAAGTACTTCTCTAAAATTGACTTTAAGAGTGGGTACTATTAAATTAGGATGAAGGAAGGTGATGAGTGGAAGTCTATATTTAAGACTATAGAGGGGTTGTATGAATGGTTAGTTATGCCCTTTGGGCTTACCAATGAACCAAGCACCTTTATGAGGGTGATGAATGAGGTCTTGAAGGACTATATAGGAGTTTTTGTAGTTTTCTCTTTAGATGACATCCTCATATTCAGTAAAACCAAAGAAGATCATATGAAACACTTGGAGTTAGTGTTTAAGAAGTTGTAGGAGGATAAACTTGCCATAAATCTTGAGAAGAGTGAGTTCATGAAGGAAGAGCTAGTCTACCTTGGTTTTTTAGTTTCCAAGGGTGACTTGAAAATGGAAAAAGAGAAAGTGGAGGCCATATTGAACTGGCCTACTCCTAAGATAGGGACTAAAGTTAGGAGCTTCCATGGGTTAGCTCAATTCTATAGGAAGTTTATTAGGAGATTCAGTGAGATATGTGCTCCAGTCCTAGAGACTATCAAAGGAGGATTGAAGACTAAATTTATATGGAATAAGGCAGCTAATGAGGGGTTTGAAAGGTTGAAAAGAGAAGTAGCCACTCAACCTATATTATTGTTACCTAGATTTGATAAACCATTCATTATGGAGTGTGATGCAAGAAACATTGTAGAAGGAGTTGTCCTAAGCCAAGAAGGCAGGCCTATGGGCTTTTTCAGTGAAAGAATAAATGAGGCTAAGTCTAGGTAATCTTCCTATGACTTGGAGCTATATGCTCTTGTGCAAGCCTTAAAGAAGTGAAGGCATTATCTATTTCCTAAAGAGTTTTTTTTCTTTACAGATAACCAAGGATTGAGTTACATAAACACTCAAAACAAGCTTAGCTTGAGGCACATAAAATGGATGGAGTTCCTACAGTCATATACCTTCACTATAAAACATAAGAAGGGGGTGAAAAACAAAGTTGCAGATTCGCTTAGTAGGAGACTACTCACCATCCAAAAGATTCATTTGCAAAGTACATGAGTTGAAGGTTTTAAAGACCTATATGAGGGAGATTGAGATTTCTCAGATATTTACAAAGTGTGCAAAGATTTTTAGAATCACTTTCATAGTGAGTTTGCTGAGTATGCATTAGAGAATGGGTTTCTATTCAAAGGAAATTAATTTTGTGTTCCAAAAGGCTCAATGAGGGAGAACCTAATTTAGGAGAAAAATAATGGGAGCCTAAGTAGACACTTTGGACTAAATAAGACATTGGACTTAGTGGATAGGCTATATTGGTGGCCAAAGATGAAGAAGGAGGTGAGAAGATATGTAGAGCAGTGTGGCATATGTGAGAAGGCTAAAGTCACTTCATCAAATGAAGGACTTTACTAGCCATTACCCATCCCAAGTAGACCTTGGGAGTGCATAAGTATGGACTTCATAGTGGGATTACCTAGGACTCCAATTGGTTCAAATAGTGTGTTTGTAGTGGTAGACAGGTTTAGTAAAATGAGCCACTTCATACCATGCAAAACAACACATGATGCCAGCCATATTGCCTACTTGTTCTTCAAGGAAATAGTGAGGATTCATGGCCTAACAATGAGCATTGTTGCAGACAGGGATGTGAAGTTCATGGGGCACTTTTGGAAGACCCTATGGAAGAGACTAGGTACAAACTTATCTCATGGATCTTCCTATCATCCTCAAACAAATGGGTACACTGAAGTAATCAATAGATTTCTTGGGAACTTGCTTAGATGTCTGAAAAAGGAATATGGACAAGGATGGGAGCAAGTTATTCCACATGCACAATTTGCCTATAATGATAGCACAAATAGGACTATAGGGAAAAGCCCATTTGAGATTGTGTATGGGGCACATCCAAGTGGTGTGATGGAGCTTAAAGAGCTCAAAGGATATGAGGGAGTTAGTGGACATGCTGATGACTTCGCACAATCAACGAAGGAAGTTCATGAACAAGTGAAAAAGACCTTAATGGAGGGCAATAAGAAGTTAAAGGGAAAAAGAGATGAGGGAAGAAGAGATTTGCATTCTGAAGTGGGTGAGTTAGTAATGGTATTCTTGAATAAGGAAAGACTACAAAAGGGGATACCTAGTAAGCTATAGATAAAAATAATTAGACCTTGAAAGATATTGGCTAAGTATGGACCCAGTGCCTACAAGGTGGAGTTGCCCAAAGAGATGTCAATCTCTCTAATCTTCAATGTGAAGTATTTGATCAACTATAAGGGGCTAGATATGGATGAGTTGTAGTAAATTACAGAGGTGCATAAGGGTATGAGAGAGTTCAAGACTCTAGAAAAAGTCAAGCCACAAGTGGAGTAGATATTGGATTCAAGAGTAAAGAAGAAGACAAGACACAAAGTCTATATGGAGCATCTAGTGAAGTGGAGATAGTAACAAGAGTCAAAAGACACTTGGATAGCTGAGAGTGACTTCAAGAAGCATGGAATCAGTGAGGAGTTCCTGATGCCACAGGTACCTAAACTTTCTTGTTGCAGGGGGAGGATGGTGCAGGAGTACCCTAAGGTCTTTAGGTAGATCTTTAGAAATTTTGGCTTGTAGGTTGGTTTGGCCAACCATCCATGAATAAGGACTAATATATAAAGTCCCTAGTGTGTTTTGAGGTGTGATTAGTGTTAGGAAAGATTAGGGTTTGTGTGTTGATTGAGTCTAGTTGTTTCTAGGGGTGTAGAGCCTAGAAGTCAACCCAAGAGTCAAAGGGTTGACCAAAGTTCCAAAGTGGGAATATTTTTAATTTTTTAACATTTTTAAGTCATTTGAGGTCATTTGGTAAGGTTTGGAACCAATTAGGACCTTCAAAGTTGAGAAAATGTCATTTTGACAAAAGTTGTCAAAGTTGTCATGACAACATTTCCTAGATTTTAGGAATTGGCTCTTATGATTCCCAAATCCCAACTAGAGGGTTTATATAGGTGGGATGGAAGTATATAAGGTTGTTTCAACCCTAATTTGATAGTTATTTTTCATATTGTATGGACTAGTGTTTGAGAAGAACCAACTGGCAGGGTAATTAAGCTACAAAGCCATCATCCACCACTTCTATGGATTGAATGGATTTAATGAAAGAATGTACAGTGTTTGAAATTTAATTTCTTATTTCTTTGTGACATTATATTTGTATCATCTTAAAATGGAAGCACTTCCATGTTAAGAGCGTTTAGCCCTCCTTAGTGGACGTTTTTGACCTCTATCATATCATCATCATATTTCTGCATCATCTCATGCTTCTATGCTAGTTCAGGACCCTGATTGTGCCTCTCCAGGCACCTCCTACCCCACCTATCATATTTTCCAAGGGTTCTAACCCCCTAGGTCAGGGTCAGCCTCGACCCTGACCTAGGTCCTCCTTTCAAATCAGGAAACTTGTCGGCTGCTAGGGCTCATCAAAAAATTAGTTTCCCGCTTCCGGGTTGGCTGTTTCAGGTTCTGAAGTGTTGATTCCTAAATTGTATTTAATATAGGTCATTTTCTAGGGACATGGGTCTAATTAGAATTTAATTATCCTATGTAGTCCTTGTAAGCTCTTTTTCTTGTATGAGTCAATTAAAACAACAGCAAGTGCTTAACCCTCTATTCCGAATGCAGGTTCATACATGAATAAGGCTAAGTAACAAGGATGAAACTCCTTCTACACTTTGGGCTCCACATACCCAGGTGGGTGCACCTGATTACAGACTCACTAAATGACAAAGAATCTCATAATGGATTAAGGATTTATAACCCTTCTTCTTTTTGTGCCACTTTGGCCTAGGAAGGCTAACCTATCGATTCACTCTTCAAGGAATCACTAAGATGAATTATATCCTCTGAATACAATCAAATACACATATTTTCTCTTAAATATTAGAAAATAAGGATTTTAATATTTGAGTTGATGATAATAACCACTTGTTAGCATCTTGACCAGTGCCTAATCATGGGTGATAGAGTCATAACAGAGCATACACATAT
>MU226277.1:1190402-1206537 GCA_018584345.1 Thuja plicata | reverse complement strand
AATAACCACTTGTTAGCATCTTGACCAGTGCCTAATCATGGGTGATAGAGTCATAACAGAGCATACACATATTAAGATAATTAATAGAAACACAAATGAATCCCAGATAGAGTGCCTTACAAACTATACTCTCACTCCTACACCAATGTATCAAATCCTTGCATGAATCCTAATCCTCTGCAATCATCTGTAAGATTTAAACTCTCTTTGAAAGTAACCTACAAACAAGAACATGACTATCTTATAACCAGTACACTCAAAATACCTTACAAATTGAACATACAAGAATTAATGGTAAATGCAAGAAGACATCATTGACATCAAAATGGAGATTCCATTGTAATTTTATTAATATGAACTCAATAGTAGTACATTTTGAAGACTCAAAACCAATAGTAAGACCAATGTCTTAATCTGCCTTGTAGTCTTATTTTTATCATCCTTATTACAATATTACACTTTGATACTTATAGGTAGCCCCATTCATCTTGGAATCCTTTTGGAAAATAAGGATGCAACAAGCTATGGATGACTAGGCTACAGGACAAAATATAGTTTCAAGAGGAGACAAAACTTCTGGATGATGAGAAAATAGTATTTGCTATAAGCCATGTGATCATTTGTCTTGTGACCGCCTCAATGCTTGAAGTTGCTCCAAAGTAGTTGGGTCTTTATCATCTGGATCTTGTTCTCTTGTTGGTGTAGAGGCCCCAAATATCTAATTTGCTCCATTCACTCAACCTCCTTGGTTCTAGCTGTCCCCTTCATATTTATTTTCTCATGCTACTCGTGTGACTACTCCATACTTGCTAACCCACGTTGTGAACACCTCATCACTGGGCCAACTAAAATTGAGAACTTCATCTTTTCGGCTATTGAACTCCTCCTAGTCACTACTGGCCTTCTCTACTTCTACTTCCCAAGATTAAAAAAATGCCCTGCCTTTGCTCAAAATATCAATGGTTAAAATAAACCAGCCAGTATTTGCCAAAGTGACAATACTTTTTGTCCTGTTAGTTATTACTTCATTTAATTGTCTCAGCCATAGGGCTTCATTCTTTATGTTCTCATCCTCTTTGAACATATAGGAATACATATCGTATCTGTCCTTGGAAAATTCCCCTCTCAGAGTTGTGATCTTCTTCATGACCATGTTTCTCTTGGTGTCTAAATTGACCATCAATTTGAGACACTTATGAGTGCTTGTCAGAATAATATCAATATTATTTTTCTCTTTTGAGAGGGAATTGAAAGACTTAACATGGGATACCTTCCCTTTCCATTTACTCACTATCAGATTCCATTTTTCCTTTTCATCCTCATATTTGTTGATGATGCTTGCAATCTTCTTCCCTATAGGTAGAGATTAGAGAGGTTGACCTCATTGGTACACCTTTTGAGGTTGGAGAATATTTGATCAAAACATTTTTGCTTCACCAAATCATCAGCCTCTTTTTATCCTAGGGAATCTTCTAGGTCCCTCTTACCCTCCTCTTCCAATCTTGTCCTTTCACTGATTAGCCTGTTCTTCTCAGCTTCCAATTCTTCTCTATTGGCATTAACAACCTCCTGAGTAGTAGGACTTAGAGGTGTAGGGGATGGTGGATATGTTATGAATGGACTTGAGGAGGAAGGTTGATATGGGTCCTGAGAAATTACCCTTTGGGGCATCAATTGAATCTTTTACTTACCTTCCAACTCTGCTATTTTGTTGTCCTTCATCAAAGATTTAACACTCTCTTCGTTATAAGCCTTGAGCACAAACTCATACTTTTCATTCAGATTAGCATATGCTTCCTTCTCTTTCTCTGATACTTTCATGCTCAAATTGGTAGCCTGTACAACAAGGTTAGCCGTTTTAGTTCCAAAGGTATCTGCAACATTTTTCACAATTAGGCTTCCTATGTCTTCAGTCTCATCATCTTGTTTAACTCTTCTCTTGTCCTTCTTCTTTAGTGACTATATTGCCAATGCTGCATGATCCTCACTAAGTTGAGCACCAATTGATGTTCCAGTAGATCTTATGGGTTTATCTTGTTTCCTTATAGCATCAAAAACTACTGCATCAGCTAAATCCCATTGTGGCAATATGAGAACCCCCTGCCTTTTGATCATTTGTCTACCCTCTTCAGGAGTAATCTTGTCAAATTTTAATACCAATTCTTGTTTCACTTCTTTCTCTATGTCCTCCTTGGTAGCATTGGGTTGAGCTTCTATCATTTTCTGGCACTTGTCATTATATTCACCAATATGGCATCTCCATAGAAACTGAATAAAAGCCCTAGTTTTCATGAAATTGTCATTAGACAAGAATTAATCACTAGCCTGTTTAGTCACAGGATCTAATTCTTTTCCAGCAAATTCTGCCACTGTAAGGTCAGATGATGTATGTTTAGGTTCTTCTGGCATCCCTTCTTGTAGTTCTTGAGTAGTAACAACTACTTCACCAGCATTTCTCATCTTGAGCAATTGCTCAGCAATGGTTTGGTCATCATATTGCATAGGTGATTGGGAAGGGGAATATAATTCACCTCCTTGTTCTTTTATCTCCACCCTTTGCCTCTTTGGAGAGGGTACTTCTTGAATGTCAATGTCCATTGGCCTCTTTCCCTTATGCTAAATGGGCTGATCAACGCTGGGAGCAACAGTGGTATATCCTCTTCTTTTGTATACTAGATAGATCCTAGGTGGAACTATTCTTCTCTATGGGAATTTATTCATAATAGAAAGAGCCTTTTTTGGGTCACTCTAACTGCTCTCTTCCTTTTTCATCCAGGGTTTGCATTACTCCCTCAAAAAGATTCATAAGTGAATCAATTTTATAAGACCATGGGAAAAAATCCTTTAGAAGATAATAGGTCTTGTCAAAATTTTGGACAAAGTCCAAGGATTTCTTATATGCCATCCACTTTTCCTTTCTGACTTCTTGAACCTCTAGTTCTAAAATGTTTCTGATAATATCCTCTGGATAGTAGAATTGATGCTTTAGCATTATACAATTGGTCCTCTTTCTAAACATGCCCATGATAAAATCTTCATGGTCTGCACACGTAGCTATGGAAGTGGATAAATGATAGGGTTCAAAGTATTTGCCAAACTGTGTCCATCCTCCTTTTGTTATGATAAAGTGATGGGCTTTAGTGAGGTTAGGGAATATATTTCCCTTCATCTTTCCTATCAAAGCTTCCTCTTGCAGCCCACCTAATTGTCTTATGATTTCTGCTATCCCAATTTTGAGTTGGACTCTATAGGGTAGCACATAAGGAACACCTCTAAAACCATAAACCCTAATCACTATGGCAAAAGGGTACAATAACAAATCTCCCAGTTTTGAGAAATTTTCAACTCAGGGGAATACTCCATAGGCCTTAAAAGCATCAATACTTCATTATGAACTCTTGCATTTTGGTTGCTTAATAATGACTTAAGTCTGGTTGCAAAAAATTTGTCAAAGTATACATAACTTGCATTCTTTCTATCCCAGGACAAGTCTGCACTCCACATCTAAACAGGCAATTCTTCATCATCTTGGAATATCTCTAATTCCATTTCTTCTTCAAAGAAATTTGCACTGTTAAATAAGATCATATGCATCATGAGGGAATGCCAACCCATTGGCTTTTGTATATTGCCATCTTTGATCACTGACAAACCATCATGCATCTCCTAAGTAATATAGGATGCATAATCAAACACTACCAACAAGTGGGGATGCAGAATCTGAACAACCATGAACATTATATGGACTGGCATGGCCGTCTCTTCATTTATCCCCAAAATATTGCACAGGGAACTATACATTTTCCTGGCCTTGCCAATGAAAATATCCACTTGGAAAGGTTCAGGGGTTCCTAGTCCTATTACAACCAAATTTCCTATCTTATCAGCATACCCCTTCACTACTTCACCTCTGTAATAATCCCTTTGGTTATTGTATATTTTGTTGAAATATTTGAGGTCAATATCATCCATACTCTAGGAAGTGTCAGTCGGCTTGAAAATTCTTCTGATTTCATCTGCTATTACAATTAGTATTATATTTCCCTGGGTGTCTCTAACAACCCTAGACACCTTATCATAAGTGTTTTCTATTAGAATAAGCAAATCAGTGTCCATGAATACACTAGGTGCCATCAACTTTCCAACATCTAGTTCCCAAATATTACAGTGTGGGGTGGGGGCCTTTCTTTGACTATAAGCTGCTCTAAACAGAGTAAGGGTGTCTAAACCAGTAGTAGCATCTCTTGCCCACCTTCCTGAATCATATAACCCATCCCCAATTTTGAAGCGAGGATGTTGAGGCACTGCCTTCTTAGCTTGTGTGGCATCCCCTGAGGACAATGGTAACTGTTGCAATAAATCCTCCCTAACGTTCCATTTCTGGTAATCAACCTGTCCTAAAATTTCAACTCTAGGGGCCATTTTAATGGTTTGCTATCAATACTAGAACTAGATTCTAAAATAAGAGCTCTAAAACCTTCTCTGAACTGCAAATTCTATCTCAATTTGAGTAGAAATGAATTAGTGAGCTTACCCGTTCTACCCAGAAGTCGTGCAAAGATAGTTTTCTTTTAATTCCATCTTTGCTCAAATGGTTTTGCTGAATCATTGATATTGCAATCGACTTAATCAATTTATGGCCTCAATCAAATCATTCTTTTGAATTGAATTTGACTGGAGTTGTCACACATTCTGTAATTAATTTACCAGCTTCAATTTCACAGCTTAACGACTCTCTACAACTTGTTTTATCAACTTTGAATTTGAACCGTCGATTCTAGGCTTCATCCTTCACATTTGACGACCATCTTACTTTCCCAAAAACAACTATCGACTGAGGACACATGTCACTTCCACTTATTAGCTTATACATTAGATGTCAAGCATCTTTGAGATAAGAGGATAAGTGAGCCGTTAGATATGGAGCAACTAAACTAAACTTTAAACCTTCGCCAGCTTTGAATGCCTAGGCCCACCAACTGCCAGATGTCATCACTACTTATTCGCTTATATGTTAGATGTCATGCACTTTTCCTTTAAGCGAATAAGCGGTCCATTCAATCTTTTCAAACTTGTGCACTATTTAACAAAACACCTTTTCAACAGCTCGGCCCCACCAAGGACATGTGTCATCTTCACTTATTTGCTTATACGTTAGATGTCGAGCATCTTGGATATAAGCTAATAAGCGCGCCGTTTGATCTTTTCAAACTTGCATGATACATAAGGGGATGACGTAAAAGGGACCTACATAGTGGGACTTAGGAATTATTAAAGTGGTTAGGATGATACAATCTTTTGGCAAAAAGAAACCCATTCAACACAAACACATGACTTAATATGACTTAAGTGACCGAAAAAGTAACATGAAAATAGAACTGGCCAAGGTACTTAGGGTTTTTAGTCACTTTTGACCATTTTCAATTAGGTTGAGGGTTTGAGCACACTTTGGAGAGGCATAAAAACAATTTGAATACCAATTTCAAAGCCCTTGACACTACTAATGACAGGAGACCTTACAAAAATTACAAGGAACATTTTGGACAAGAAATAGCACCAACAGTGGCTATCTCTAAGGATGTTTAAATGCCAGGTTATAAGAAGAACCATAGATCTTTGGGGAAGCAGACCATAAAATAGACTAACCTAAAACTGGAAACAAACACACAATAGAAGGGAAACACACCTATACTTATATTACAGACTAATGTGCATGGAAAGTAGAAGTTAATTAAAGAAATTTTTCAAGAATTGTCCATGCACTGGCAGTTCCTGTTCTTCATCATCCAGATTCTTGAGAAAGTAAGAATCTTTCCCAAAGATTCTATATATAACATAAGGCCCAACCCATAGTGATTCAAATTTCTTGTGCTTGCCTTTTTCTTCAGCCCTAATATTCCACTGCAATACAAAATCACCAGGCAGAAACTTTCTCACATCTGCTCTTCTGTCAAAAAGGTAGTTCATCCTTTGTTGTAGTTTGATATTTTCTCTCTGGCTTTCTCTCCTTATCTCATCCAGTTCCACCAACTAAACCATCCTTTCTTCCATGGGTTCAGAGATTTCTATTCCTTCATCTTGGATAAACTTGTAAATTGGGACCAAGTTGTTAACAAACATTCTTGATTGAACACCATACACCAATTCAAAAGGAGACTTTCTAGTGGCCTTCTTGACAGTAATCCTATCAGCCCAAAGGGAAAGTTTCAATTTAACATGCCAAGCTCTCTTTTTTCCCTCCAAAGTCTTTTTCAAAATTTGTAAAATGCTTTTATTGCTGGATTCTGCTTGACCATTAGCTTGAGGGTGGTATGGGGATGAATAGGACATGGAAAATCCCATATCAAAGAAAAATTTAGTGAATTCTTCTGACCTAAATCACATGGCATTGTCCATTATCAGTTTAAGGGGAACACCAAATTTGGTAATTAATTATCCATCAAAAAGTCAATAACCACAGCACTTGTTTCCTTTTGGTTGGGATTGCTTCTACCAACTTTGTGAAATAATCAGTTTCTAGCAAAATCTAGCCATGGCCTCCACTTGACTTTTCATTAAATTCCCCTATAAAATCCATTCCCCACATAGCAAAGGGAGCCTCTGCTACCACTGAGTTTAATAAAAATGCCCCTAAATATTTCATCTTGCTTGAAAATCTCTGGCACGGCTCACATTTCCTGACAAATGTGTGAGCATCTTGGAAAACATAAGGCCAATAGTATCCACCCCTCAAGATCTTGTGGGTTGTTGTTCTAGCAAAATAATTCCCTCCACACATTCCAACATGCATCTCTCTTAATACCTTTTCTGATTGACCTTTGTCAAGGCATAGTAACAGGATCCCATTTCTATTTTTCCAGAATAAATCACCTTGTAACAAAACATACTTTTGTTATTGCAGCTTCAAACTCCTCCTTTGGTTATCATTTAAGTTGTCTAGATATTTAGCATTTTTCAGGAAATAAACAATATTGGAATACCAGGGTTGCATCGCAATACTTGTCAAGCAATTATATTTAGTACCCATATTGTTTATTTGGGCCAAATCCAAATTTTCCTCTGTCATCAACTTACCCAACCCTAATCCCCTCACTAACTTAGTGATATGGATTTCTATATCAAACTCTTGAACTTTGTTTATCCATTTACATCTCTTTCCTATCACTTCATTTTGAACAAAAATGTCCTTGACAGCGGCATGAGGGACATAGGCTTTTATTTTTGCACACACCAAGTAAGGCCTGAAAGCCTTGACTGCCTTCACCAGAGCATAAGCTTGTTTCTCCATCATCTGATAATTTAATTCAGCTGATTGCAATGATTTACTAAAAAATGCAATGGGGTGCTCAAATCCTTCATTATCCTTCTGCAATAAGACTGTTGCAATAGTGTGAAATAAGGAAAAAGTAAATAGGGAAAACGGCTTAGTGTAATATGGGGATACAAGGACTGGTGCTTCTTGAATAGCTTGTTTTATCTTTTCAAAGGCTGACTGAGCTTCTTGACCCCATTCAAACTTCACACTTTTCTTTAGCAATTTGACAATAGGTTTAACTAATTCTGCAAAGTTGGCAATAAATCTCCTGACAAAATTAACTTGTCCTAGAAATGATTGTATACCTTTTAAGTTCTTGGGAGAATGTACCTTTTGGATGGCTTCAACTCTTTCAGGATCTATCCTCATCCCCTCCTTTGACACTATGTGTCCCAAAAGTTTCCCCTCAGTAACAACAAAGTGACAATTTTTTGAGTTCAGAGACACCCCGTATTCTAATGCTTTTATCATGACCTTTTTCCAGGTGATTGTAGTGATCCTTGGCTCTTTTGGAGTAGGCTATTAAGTCATCTTGGTAAACCACCATCAGAACATCTCTAAGGTCTTTGAAGGCTACATCCATAGCTCTTTGAAAAGTAGCACCAGTCTTTTTTAGCCCAAATGGCATATGAGCATACACATAGGTGCCCCAAGGGGTAGTGAATGTTGTTTTAAATTGTTCAGATTCTTTAACCAGCACCTAATTGTATCCTAAAAATCCATCCATCATAGATAACAAATCACATCCAATGACTTTGTGCAGCATAGCCTCCATGTTGGGTAATCCATAATTATCTTTGAATGAGGCTACATTTAAATTTCTTAAATCAACACACAACCTTATCTCCCCATTTTTCTTTCTTATAGGGACTAAGTTAGAAACCCAAGATGAATGTCTAATAGGCTTGATTATGCCTACATCCCTCAACTTCATCAGTTATGTCTACATTTTGGTGGCTAGTAATGGATTTATAGGCCTTTTCTTTTGTCTGAATGGTTTAGCGCCTTCTTTTAAAGGGACATCATGTTGGAATAAATATTCTCTATGGGATTTCAAATCATCATAGGACCAGGCAAAAACATGTTTGTATCTTTTCAGCAACTTTATTAAATTTTGTCTCACATTGCTGTCCAATTTTTTGCCAATATAAACCAACTGGGGAGATGTTTCAGATCCCAGAATAATTTCCTCCAAGTCTTCCATTCTGGCATTGGAATTTTGAGTCATATAGTTGTCATTTATGCTGAACATGCCTTCTAATTCAACTAGCCCCTTGGGAATGTGATTAGTATTCAATTGGATGACTTCCTGATCAAAAACATACTCCTTGTCATCCACAATTGATACTAGACACTCACAATCAATCTTTTGACCATCATACTGACCCATACATTGGATAAACTTGAGGATATCATCATCATCCTCAAAAAATTTCCAATTTTGAATATTATCAGGAACTGCTGGCCTACTTTTTGTTTCAATTACAGATATGCTAGCAAGAATAACATCATCATTTTTTAAGGCAACACTTCCCAAGAAATCTGCCATTATATTATTTGATCTTTCAACCCATAATATATTGAAAGCATCAAAGAATTCCATCCTATACCAGACAACATATTTATACAACTTTAACATGTCATCTTTAGAAGCATAGTGTCCCCTAATCTGGGATATAATTAACTACGAATCTCCATGGACTTTTAAACATTTAATACCATGTTTGATGGCAATATCCATTCCTAATATTAAAGCCTCATATTTGGCAGTATTGTTTGTGCATTCAAAATTTAACATGAATGAATACTTGAAAGTGATACCTGATGGGGATATCAACAACACTCCAACTCCAGATCCTTCTTTTGAACATCCTCCATCAAAATACATTTTCCAGAGCCCATTTTGTTGCAACAACAATTCATCCACAATTGGGTCAGTATTCCTTAACTGTGGTTTAACTTCTTCAACCATAAAATTTTCCATATCAACATTGACACAATAATTTAATTGATCAGGTAAGACCACCTCAACCATAACAGATGACCGGGGTTCTCTATACAATTTGACTTCATTCCCATTCACAGGGATAGTTGCATAGGATAAATCCAACTGCATCTTTCCTCCTACTGCTGCTGCCCATTGCCTTGATAAAAGCATACCATAATAGGGTTTAGTATCCACTACTACTATGTCCATTCTATAAGTTGCTTCAGGAAAAGCAGCAATTTTCACTTCAATATCTTTCAATGTTCCTACCATAGGAACCTCTATGTTATCCATGGCATAGCAGCTTCTAGCAGAAGTAGTAACTCGGAGGCCTAATTCTTTCATCACATAATAGGACATCACATTTTCCGCTGCTCCAGAATCGATCATGTAATTTTTCATTAGAAAATTATTTACCATTAAGGTAACATAGAATGGATCAACAGATAATGGTTCTTGGGTTATTATATTTCAAATGCAAATGTTAGAAAATTCCTTGTTCTTTCCTTTTCCTTTCACTAAGGGACAATCCTCTTTAGCATTATATTGTCAAAGGTATATCCTCATGATTACAGATAGATATATCATCTATTCCTTTTAATAATGCTAGAGCAACTTCCTTATGCTCTTTTATTTTCAGCATTTCCATAAGTGGGACTGAGACTTTCATTTGTGTCAAAGCATGTTTCATGTCAAAATGAGGCAATTCAGTGGGTATATCATTTACTTTCTTCATTTTCTTGAGTTTCTCATTTGTTACTAATTCTTCCTTTGATACCCCCTCCCCAATATGATTATGAGAAGATCCTACTTGTTTACAACATTCTTCTTTGTCATTTTTCTTAGAATTAAGATCCTCATTTACTTGGGGTGAATCTCTTCTAACATAAATAGCGACGGACTTACCTTGAACTGGATGTACTATCCTATTTCTTAAGTTGTAGGCATTTCTAGCTTGATTAATTGCTGCAACAGTTAAAGATCTTTTCTCTTCATCAGTAGGAGTCCTAAAATGAGATTGTGAACTATCATCATCCATAGTGTTTATAGTTGCTTGTGAAACATATTCATCCTGATCATTTTGATATGTTGAATTTTGTAACTGATTTGTGAAACAATGATTATCTTCCAAATATGAATCATCAGAAGATGAGGCAATATCAGGGAGCCATGGATAAGGTTTCTTTACTGTGAACATATTGATAGCAGGGCCTTCCTGCTCTCCTTCTTCTGTTTGGTCAAACAAAGCTTGAGCTACTACACATTGATAGGGAGAGTGTGGAATATTACAGGCATCACACCAAGGAGTATTCTCAACATAGTTGGTATTGTTTCTCTTCAAGGGATCTAGAGTTTCTTTTACTTTTGGGTTGTCTTGCCCCTCAGGGACAGGTTTGCCATTATTCCAATTGGTTTTGTATGGATAATCTCTTAGGTTGGGCTGTCTATAAAATCTTTCATTATTATATTTATTATCTCGATACCCTCCTCTATCATTTTTATATGTCTTGGTAGCAAGGTCTTTTACTACACTCACCAATTTATCCACTGTGTCACCTTCTTTGACATTTTTACTAGCTAATCCCTTTTCTTTCCAAAGTTTATTGTCTTCTCTCTTCTCCAATTTCCCTGATGCTCTCCTATTACTTTCAATGTCAATTTCCATCTTGTAAGCATCCCTTAAAGTAGTTGGGTTTTTATCCCTAAGCAGATAAGACATTTTTCCATCAACAACATTTATGTAAGTGGTAAGGCATACTTCCTCATCTAACCTCAAAACTTTGAACAATTCGTTCATGGCCTTTTGGAAACTACTGTTAAAATCAGCCATATTTTCATTTGGGAACTCCTTGATGTTATTAAACTCATTCAACATATATCCAAAATTAACATGCTCTCTATACTGTTCCCTAAAGGATTTTACAAACTCATCCCAAGAGGCAACACTGTCATTAGGTAAATTTCTGAACCAATCCCTAGCATCTTCAATTAAGGATTGAACAAAGAGTTTCATGATGACATCCTCATCTTCAATTTAAAAGTCAGTCATCTTATCACCAAAAGCTTTTAAATGTTCTTCACAAGTAACAACATTATTTCCTATGAACTTAGGGATTCTATCTCTTACCTCATTTGGGATCACATTAGGGTGAACAGGGATGCCTTCAAAGAAGAGAGCTCTCTATCTATTCATGTGGACAAGCCTCCTTTGGAAATTTCCCAGCTCTTTATCACCATTCGGTCCAAAAATTCCTCTTTCATGCTGAACTGGTGGAGGAACATTCTGTTTGGGCTTGGCAGTTTGAAAACTTGAGTGAGGACCCTTGATTTGAGTATCTACATTAGGACCAGAGCTCTGAACATTTTGGTTGTTTCCAAATTTTTGGACCTTAGAAGCACCACCTTGATTGTTTGCATTTAAACCAGTAGATGAATTCAACTATTGTACTCTTTGATTTACATGCATAGAACTACTTGCAGTTGTATTATTGGTAGCATGAAGTAAGGCTATCTTCATCTTCATATTAGCTGCAACAGCCTCCAATTCCAACTTTTCTAGTTGCTTTGCCAAGTCATCCTTAACCTTCCTAGCTTGTTCAATATCCAAATCAATTTGAGGTATTCCTTTAGGGTTAGAAACTTTTTGCACAGGCTCATTTATGCTAATACCAACAACCTTTTGTTTACCTTTGTCAGGGGCATCTTTAGTTGTTGCTTTGAGTTTCACATTTAGTTCATTCTTATATGGGAACAACTGTCTAATTACAGGTCCTTCCTTCTCAAACTCTTCCTTGTCAGGGTTTGATATTTTATTCAGGGTTTTGTTTCTCTCACCATTGAGGGTACCAAACAGTTCTGGATCCAGACCTTTGACTTCTTGATTCAGGCTTTTTGTCGTAAGTTCATTTCTTCTAGTTTCCGCTAAGATTTCTTCTCTTTCCAATAATAGATCATATATATGTTGCTCACATTTCTCTTTTGCTTCAGCTATTTCCTTTTCTTGTTCTTTCTTTCTCCTTTTCAAAGCCACAACCTCATCTTGCAATTTATTAGAATCATTTGATGTTGTTTCAGCAGCAGAAGTTTCTTCTGGTGGAGCAAGATTTTCTTCTGCAGGAAAGAACCCTATGTCAGTACTTTCTCCATCTCTAAAAGGATCAAAATTGGTATTGTCTCTATAAGCATCAACTGGTCCCATGGGTTCTGTATCTTCAAATGAAGATGACTTCCTTTTTGGAATGGGGATATCCATTTTTCTTTCAGAGACATGTTGGGAATCATGTTTAGATTCCCCTCTTTTGGACCATTGTTTCCTTTGAGGTGTATGGAGCTCCTCTCCAAGATCCTTTTTAGGATTTAGTCTGGAATATGATCTGGTATTTCTTTGTCGGCTCATCTCTCAGAATGAAAAAATAATTTTACCATGCAATACTGGACTACATAGAAGTTAGAGTCACCACCCCTTCTTAGAGGATTAGTATATAAGAAAACCAAGTACCTTGTCCTATCTCAGATTTAATCTTAAGTAAATATTGAAATTTGCAGATATTTCAAGCTTAATAATTCCTCACCAATTTATTCCAACTGAGACAGATTATGTATCATCTTCAAAATGAGGACCTTCAGGCAATGCACCACAACCAATAAGCAGGATAGACTCGCTCTAATGATTATCAGGAAGAACAAACTGATTCTCAATATTGTAAGAATAAGTGATTTCATGATCATGACTCTGAGATCATTACAAGAGTCCCTAGCAGACTTACTAAAATTTTATTTATCTTAAACACACCAGAGATTTACTAATTTCTTCAACAAGATTTTTGCATCTTAATCCCTAGTAGAGTCGCCATTTTGTTAGCTCTTTTTCTTGTATGAATCAATTAAAACAACAATAAGTGCTTGACCATCTATTCCCAATGCAGGTTCATACATGAATAAGGCTAATTAACAAGGATGAAACTCCTTCTACACTTTGGGCTCCACACACCCAGGTGGGTGCACCTGATTACAGACTCACTGAATGACAGAGAATCTCATAATGTATTAAGGATTTATAACCCTTCTTCTTTTTGTGCCACTTTGGCCTAGGAAGGCTAACCTATAAATTCACTCTTCAAGGAATCACTAAGATGAATTATATCCTCTGAATACAATCAACTACACATATTTGCTTTTAAATATCAGAAAATAAAGATTTTAATATTTGAGTTGATAATAATAACCACTTGTTAACATCTTGATCAGTGCCTAATCATGGGTGATAGAGTCATAACAGAGCATACACATATTAAGATAATTAATAGAAACACAAATGAATCCCAGATAGAGTGCCTTACAAACTATCCTCTCACTCCTACACCAATGTATCAAATCCTTGCATGAATCCTAATCCTCTGCAATCATCTATAAGATTTAAACTCTCCTTGAAAGTAACTCACAAAAAAGAACATGACTATCTTATAACCAGTACACTCAAAATGCCTTACAAATTGAACATACAAAAATTAATGGTAAATGTAAGAAGACATCATTGACATCAAAATGGAGATTCCATTTTAATTTTATTAATATGAACTCAATAGTAGTGTATTTTGAAGACTCAAAACCAATAGTCAGACTAATGTTGTAATCTACCTTGTAGTCTTATTTTTACCATCCTTATTACAATATTACAACTTGATACTTATAGGAAGCCCCAGTCATCTTGGAATCCTTTTGGAAAATAAGGATGCAACAAGCTACGGATGACTAGGCTACAGGACAAAATACAGTTTTAAGAGGAGACAAAACTTCTGGTTGATGAGAAAACAATATTTTCTATAAGCCATGTGATCATTTGTCTTGTGACCGCCTGAATGCTTGAATTTGCTCTAAAGTAGTTGGGTCTTTATCATCTGGATCTTGTTCTCTTGTTGGTGTAGAGGCCCCAAATATCTAATTTGCTCGATTCACTCAACCTCCTTGGTGCTAGCTGTCCCCTTCATATTTATTGTCTCATGCTACTGGGGTGACTACTCCATACTTGCTAACCCACGTGGTGAAAACCTCATCACTAGGCCAACTAAAATTGAGAACTTCATCTTTTCAGTTATTGAACTCCTCCCAGTCACTATTGGCCTTCTCTATTTATACTTCCCAAGATTAAAAAAATGCCCTGGCTTTGCTCAAAATATCAATGGTTAAAACAAACCAGCCAGTATTTTCCAAAGTGACAATACTTTTTGTCCTGTTAGTTATTGCTTTATTCAATTGCCTCAACCATAGGGATTCATTATTTATGTTCCCATCCTCTTTGAACATATAGGGATACATATCATATCTGTCCTTGGAAAATTCCCGTCTCAGAGTTGTGATCTTCTTCATGACCATGTTTCTCTTGGTGTCTAAATTGACCATTAATTTGAGACACTTATGAGTGCTTGTCAGAATAATATCAATATTATTTCACTCTTTTGAGAGGGAATTGAAAGATTTAACATGAGATACCTTCCCTTTCCATTTACTCACTATCAGATTCCATTTTTCCTTTTCATCCTCATATTTTTTGATGATTCTTGCAATCTTCTTCCCCAATAGGTAGAGATTAGAGAGCTTGACCTCACTGGCACACCTTTTGAGGTTGGAGAATATTTGATCAGAATGTTTTTGCTTCACCAACTCATTAGCCTCTTTGTAGATTGGGGAGTCTTCTAGGTCCCTCTTACCCTCCTCTTCCAATCTTGTCCTTTCACTGATTAGCCTGTTCTTCTCAGCTTCCAATTCTGCTCTCTTGGCATCAACAACTTCCTAAGTAGTAGGACTTAGAGGTGTAGGGGATGGGGGATATGTTATGAATGGAATTGAGGAGGAAGGTTGATATGGGTCCTGAGCAATTACCCTTTGGGGCATCAACTGAATCTTTTTCTTACCTTCCAACTCTACTAATTTGTTGTCCTTCATCAAAGATTTAACCCTCTCTTCATTATAAGCCTTGAGCACAAACTCATACTTTTCATTCAGATTAGCATATGCTTCCTTCTCTTTATCTGATACTTTCATGCTCAAATTGGCAGCCTCTACAACAAGGTTAGCCGCTTCAGTTCCAGAGGTATCTGCAACCCTTTTCACAAATAGGCTACCTGTGTCTTCGGTCTCATCATCTTCTTTAACTCTTCTCTTGTCCTTCTTCTTTAGTGACCATATTGCCAATGCTGCATGATCCTCACTAAATTGAGCACCAATTGATGTTCCAGCAGGGCTTATTAGTTTATCTTGTTTCCTTATAGCATCAAAAACCACTGCATCAGCTAAATCCCATTGTGGCAATATGAGAACCCCCTTCCTTTTGATCATTTGTCTACCCTCTTTAGGAGTAATCTTGTCAAATTTTAATACCAATTCTTGTTTGACTGCTTTCTCTATGTCCTCCTTGGCAGCATTGGGTTGAGCTTCTATCATTTTTTGGCACTTGTCATTATATTCACCAATATGGCATCTCCATAGAAACTGAATAAAAGCCCTACTTTTGATGAAATTTTCATCAGACAAGAATTCACCACTAGCCTATTTAGTCACACGATCTAATTCTTTGCCGAAAAATTCTGCCACTGTAAGGTTAGATGATGCATGTTTAGGTTCTTCTGGCATCCGCTCTTGTAGTTCTTGAGTAGTAACAACTACTTCACTAGCATTTCTCATCTTGAGAAATTGCTCAGCAATGGTTTGGTCATCATATTGCATAGGGGATTGGGAAGGAGAATATAATTCACCTCCTTGTTCTTTTATCTCCACCCTTTGCCTCTTTGGAGAGGGTACTTCTTGAATGTCAGTGTCCATTGGCCTCTTTCCCT
>MU226277.1:1147972-1190116 GCA_018584345.1 Thuja plicata | reverse complement strand
ATTGATGCTTTAGCATTATACAATTGGTCCTCTTTCTAAACATGCCCATGATAAAATCTTCATTGTCTGCACGCCTGGCTATGGAAGTGGATAAATGATAGGGTTCAAAGTATTTTCCAAACTGTGTCCATCCTCCTTTTGTTATGATAAAGTGATGGGCTTTAGTGAGGGTAGGGAAGATATTTCCCTTCATCTTTCTTGTCAAAGCTTCCTCCTGAAGCCCACCTAATTGTCTTATGATTTTTGCTATCCCAATTTTGAGTGGGACTCTATAGGGTAGTGCATAAGGAACACCTCTAAAGCCATAAACCCTAATCACTGTGGAAAAAGGGTACAATATCAAATCTCCCCAGTTGTGAGAAATTTTCAACTCAGCGGCATACTCCATAGGCCTTAAAAGCATCAATACTTCATTATGAACTCTTGCATTTTGGTTTCTTAATAATGACTTAAGTCTGGTTGCAAAAACTTTGTCAAATTATACATAACGTGCATTCTTTCTATCCCAGGACAAGTCTGCACTCCACATCTAAACAGGCAATTCTTCATCATCTTAGAATCTCTCCAATTCCATTTCTTCTTCAAAGAAATCTGCACTATTAAATAAGAACATATGCATCATAAGGGAATACCAACCCATTGGCTTTTGTATATTGCCATCTTTGATCCCTGACAAACCATCATGCATTTCCTAAGAAATATAGGATGCATAAGGGAACTGTACATTTTCCTGGCCTTGCCAATGAAAAGATCCACTTTGAAAGGTTCAGGGGTTCCTAGTCCTATTACAACCAAATTTCCTATCTTATTAGCATACCCCTTCACTAACTCACCTCTGTAATAATCCCTTTGGTTATTATATATTTCTTTGAAATATTCAAGGTCAATATCATCCATATTCTGGGAAGTGTCAGTCAACTTGAAAATTCTTCTGATTTCATCTGTTGTTATAGTCAGTATTATCATTCCCTGGGTGTCTCTAACAACCCTAGACACCTTATCATAAGTGTTTTCTATTAGAATGAGAAAATCAGTGTCCATTAATACACTAGGTGCTATCAAATTTCCAACATCTAGTTCCCAAATATTATAGTCTGGGATGGGGGCCTTTCTTTGACTATAAGCTACTCTAAACAGAGTAAGGGTGTCTAAACCTGTAGTAGCATCTCTTGCCCACCTTCCTGAATCATATAACCCATCCCCAATTTTGAAGTGGGGATGTTGAGGTACTTCCTTCTTAGCTTGTGTGGCATCCCCTAAGCACAATGGTAACTGCTACAATAAATCCTCCCTAACGTTCCATTTCTGGTAATCAACCTGTCCTAAAATTTCAACTCTAGGGGCCTTTTTAAGGGTTTGCTATCAATACTAGAACCAGATTCTGAAACAAGAGCTCTAAAACCTTCTCTGAACTGCAAATTCTATCTGAATTTGAGTAGTAATGAATCAGTGAGCTTACCCATTCTGTACAGAAGTCACACGAAGCTGGTTTTCTTTTAATTCCATCTTTTCTCAAATGGTTTTGGTGAATCATTGATATTGCAATCGACTTAATCAATTTATGGCCTCAATCAAATCATTCTTTCAAATTGAATTTGATTGGAGTTGTCACACGTTCTATAATTAATTTACCAGCTTCAATTTCACAGCTTAACAGCTCTCTGCAACTTTTTTTATCAACTTTGAATTTGAACCATCGATTCTGGGCTTCATCCTTCACATCTGACGACCATCTTACTTTCCCGAAAACAACTGTCGACTAAGGACACGTGTTGCTTCTGCTTATTTTCTTATATGTTAGATGTCAAGCATCTTGGAGATTAGCGAATAAGCGAGCCGTTAGATATGGAGCAACTAAACTAAACTTTAAACCTTCACCAGCTTTGAATGCCTGGGCCCACCAACTGCCAGATTTCATCACCGCTTATTCGCTTATATGTTAGATGTTGTGCACTTTTCCTTTAAGAAAATAAGTGGTCTGTTCGATCTTTTCAAACTTGTGCACTATTTAACAGAACACCTTTTCAATAGCTCGGCCCCACCAAGGACACGTGTCACCTCCACTTGTCCACTTATACATTAGATGTCGAGCATCTTGGATATAAGCTAATAAGCACACTGTCTGATCTTTTCAAACTTGCATGATACATAAGGGGATGACGTAAAAGGGACCTACATAGCGGGACTTAGGAATTATTAAAGTGGTTAGGATGATACAATCTTTTGGAAAAAAGCAACCCATTCAACACAAACACATGACTTAATATGAATTAAGTGACCGAAAAAGTAACACAAAAATAGAACTGGCAGAGGCACTTAGGGTTTTTAGTCACTTTTGACCATTTTCAATTAGGTTGTGGGTTTGAGCACACTTTGCAAAGGCATAAAAACAATTTGAATACCAATTTCAAAGCCCTTGAACTACTAATGACAGGAGACCTTATGAAAATTACAAGGCACATTTTGGACAAGAAATAGCACCAACAGGCCTCCTTAGAAGATTGTGCCCTAATTTCATATAAAAGGAAGCATTTCTCTCTCATTTTCTCTAAGTGTTCTAAGTGCAAAAAGCTCTAATCAAGATTTTTCTCAACCATCCATTGTTATCAAGCTCTTAAGGTGTTCAAGTTTTTATCTTAAGCATTCAATTCCTCCATTGGAGATCAAGGATTCAAGCCCTCAAGCCTTTGAAGGGATTTGGTTCAAGCATTCAAAATTCATCATCCAAACCCTAGATCTAGCCATCATGGTGGTGTGATCTTCCTTCAAGATCCTTTGTGCATCTTCAAGACTCTTTCATCATCTCTTCAAAGTGGATTTCAAGCATATAATCATGGAGGTTTATGGTTCATATTGAGTTCATGATTTCATATTTACATACTTGCATACATTCGAATTTCAATTACATATCTATTGAATATCATAGCTTTATTGCTAGATCCAATTCTACTACTTGTTAGCATTCTGTACTTTATTGATTTCAAGGTTAATTCCTAAATCAGGGTTTGACTAAGGCAAACCCCTCCCCCACAACAAAACAATCTCCTTTTTCTTGCAGGTACAGGTACAGAACAGTGGATTTGAACCCAGTTTTGAATACCCTTTTCGTCAAACTTTTGGGATCCGTGAACAAAGTCACTTTCGGATCTGTGCAGGTCAGGTTCAACATTATTGGGTCAGGGTTGATATTTGTGGGTCAAGGTCGACCTTTTTCATAAGACGACATCGAAACAGAAAATGATTTCTGGGTTTTGTTCATCTCTGCGTTTTGGTTCGGTATCAATTGTCAGTATTTCCAGAAATAATCTATAGACCTCAGAAAATAGCATTCTTTGATCTGCAATATTTCAAGGTTAGTGCATTTCTCAGATCTTTTCAATTAAATTAATATATCATTCCTATATATAAATTACAGAATTTAAGGTATCTCCTTTGTTATTCTCCTTTCCAAATAGTTGATTCATTTGTGCATTAACCCTTCTCTTCGGTTGATCAACTTGGATCTCCCATTTGTGCATTTGGGAATTGAAAAGGAACATCTTATCTTCTCCTTAATCACAATTGCAATACATAATCAATTCAATTCAATCAAGGTTAAAAGAATCGAATACAATCTAGGTAATTCAAAGAATAATCTACACATTAACACCTTACATTTCAAGATAATCAATCCACAAACAATCTATAAATCAAATCAATCATTTCTATACCTTATATATTACATTTTAACAACATCATTCCATCCATCATCCCATTTTCCTATCTTACAGTATTATTTATTATTTCTTTTTGGTTAGCTTTTGTTTAATTTCTTGCATTCTATGAGTTCACTGGCCAGTTTTGGTCTAGTCAAGTAAAAGATGGATTTTGTTGGTGTTCTCGTGGTTCAAACTCCATGAACACTTGGAATCCATTAGAGCCTTATAGTATATTATTTTTAGATGTGGCTTGTGGACTGTGTGTGTGCAAGGGAAGCTTGAGAACTTTCAGGCCCTAGGCAAGTACTAGCTATTCTGGCTAGGGTGATTGAGTAGTGCAACAACAATGGTGATTGTCAGTTGATTGGTATGTGCCAATCAGTGATAGTAGAGTGTAGGGACATGAGGTGTAGACTGTTTGATGGAAGGAGGAGTTCAAAGGATCTCATTAGATCGGTGGAAGAAGTTCAAGAAACCAAACCAACTATCATGCCCTAGAAACCCTTATTTTTAGGGGTTGGGTGAAAGTCCATTGTACGGACAAGATAGGATTCAGAGACCTAGAAAATATTGAAGGGATGAAAAACACAAAAAGAATATTCAAGTTTTTTCTAGGTGTTTGAAGGTTTTTTAGGAGGAATATCACATTTTCAATTATTAGGAGGGCAAATGGGCCTAAAAAGACTACAAGGCCTTAAAGACTAGTAATTTGGAACCCGATTGGAAAATGGGTGAAGGGTCCACAAAATTGAATCCATATAGGTTGGATAAGACCTAAGGGAAGTTGGGAAACTAATCCTTAAGAATTTGACACCATTGGAGTTGTAGGAGGCTAGTTGAGCCATGGATGCAAGAAGGCTATGGAGGAGAGATTAGTGAGGAGTTTGAAGTTGATGGAGAGCTCTTAGTGAAATTGGGGATCAGAGAGGAATCCTCTAATTAGGGTAGAGATAGTGACCCTAAAGAAGACCAAGAGAAGGTCTTAGAGAGAGCTAGAAGGCTCTAGGAGAGGAGCTCCCCATCAAATTTATTCTTGGTATGTCCCAGTTTACCACAAAACCAACATGTACCATTTCTAGCTCTTGATTGTGATTGATGCATGGAGTGAGACCTTCCATTGTTGTTATCAATGCCTCTTTCTTGACTCCTACCTCAATTTATTTCGCTAACCACTATTCATGCATCACCTAAGGAAGACTCATGATTCTTCCTATGCATGTCTTCGCTGAGAAGTGTAGAAGCAACCTTGTCAAATTTAAGTTTAGTTTTGGCAGCCACCAAAGTGTTGACTTCCATTACTACTCCTTCCCAACTATTTGGCAATGAACATAATAGAAAAATAGCTTTCCTTTCATCCTATAATGTTATCCCTACTGAAATTAATTGAGAAAGTAATGTATTGAACTCATTGAGATGATTCGACATAACTCCTTCTTTCATTTTCAGATTGTATAACTTTTTCATAATCAATACCTTGTTCAATGTTGAAGCTATCTCATATAATGAAGATAATTTATCCCACAAATCTTTCATTGTCTTCTTTGTTGAGACATTAAAGAGTGCATCGCTTGAGAGTGATAGAAAAATCATTTTCCATGCTTTTTGATCAAGCTTCTCCCATTCTTCTAGTGTTAGTGATCCTTGACCCTTGGTATTTCCTTGCAACAAGGCTGAGAGATCCTACTGAATCAATAATGATTAAATCTATACTTTCCATCATCCAAAACTTTTCCCAGCAAACCTCTCAATTTTCCATTTGTCTGCTTCATCCATGATTTCAAGAAATCTTCACCGATTTTTAGAGAATCAAATCGAGCTTTCCTAGCTTTGATACCAATTGTTGAGATATAAGGAAATATAAATATTTTGAAATAAAAGGATAAAAAAAAAAATGCATACATAGAGAAAATATAGATTTCTAGTGGTTCATCCCAAAAGGAATACATCCACTCTACAAGCAGGGAAATCACTTTTTATTCAGACTTTCAACATGCAACCATGCATAGCAACACTGTTACATATATCTTCTTTTCAAGAAGTAAAGCCAAACAAAAATATTTGGCTATCTCATCAAAACAGAGGGAATAAGAATTTATTTATTACAGGAATCCCAATAGGGATCAGTTACTTGATATTGGGCTTCAATATTTTTTAGAACCGTTAAAACCACCACCATAGAAAGAGGCTTCGACAAATCTAGCTAGGCCAAGCAAAAATCATCAGTCAAGAAGCACGAGCTTGTCAGTTGTTCTCTCTATATATTCTAAGTATTTGCCTTCTAATTATGTGCATGTATTGTAGGCTACAATCCATCTACCCTTAAAACACATGCTCCATGACTCTGCCATGTTAATGAGTTCTTCCTTTTTGTAACATATCCTTGTGCCTCTGTGCTCCAAATGATGAATGGCGAATGCGCACCAAGGGGAAAGCAGGCGGCGACACTGTCAAATTTGGGTTTTTTATGCTCTTCTCCACTACCATGGATTTATGGCCTAGAAGGAAACGTCAACTGGAGGAAACTATTATGATGAAAAATATGGTGGGAATGCTCAGTTTGGAAGTGATGGGTGAAGCCCAGTAGTGTGTCATATCATGGATTAAAAAATCTATTGAAACCCTTATCAATAGGGCTTTGAATGGCTTCTCCCACTCCTCTATGGCTTTCATAATTAAATCAAATATTCGTCCTCGCTTCAAATCTCTAGTTGATTCAACCCCTTCTGGGAGTCCATCTACAGAGGGTAGTCAAAGCTCCAACAGATCAATTTTAGGTATAGGGTCTACATGCGGTATCTTCTTTCTAATCCATATGATATTGAGGGGACCAGAGAGGAAGGATATCTTGAGACTCTGAGCAACTAGTTTCTTGGTCAGATCTAAGAAAGTTGTGATGTTGCATTTTGAAAGCCAAGGAATCATCATAACATGGATCTTTCGCATCTCTTCTTCCATATGACTGAAATCAGATTGCAAGTTTTTGATCGAAGACCCTTCGATTGGTTGTTTAAAATTTAGTAGATTATCTATTTGTCTGCTTCATCCATGATTTTGATAAATCTTCCCTGATTTCCAGAAAATCAAATCGAGCTTTCTGAGCTCTGATACCAATTATTGAGATATAAAGAAAGATGTCAATTTTGAAATAGAATGATAAACAAAAAACATAGAGAAAACATAGATTTATAGTGGTTTGTTGCAAAAGGACTACATACACTCTACAAGCAGGGAAATCACTTTTTATTTAGACTTTCAACATGCAGCCATGCACAACAACACTGTTACATATATCTTATTTTCAAGAAGTAATGCCAAACAACGATCTTTGGCTATCACATCAAAACAGAGGGAATACAAATTTATTCATTAAAGGAATCCAGATAGTTATCAGTTACTTGATGATTGGGATTCAATATTTGTCAGAACTGTTACAACCACCACCACAGAAAGGGGCTTCTACAAATCTAGCTAGTCCAAGTAACAGTCATCAGTCAGGGAGCACAGGCCTGTCAGTTGTTCTCTCTATATATTATAAGTATTTTCCTTCTAATTCTATGCATGTATTGTAGGCTACAATCTAGCTACCCTTAAAACACATGCTCCACCACTCTACCATGTTAATGAGTTCTTCCTTTTTTTGTAACATATCCTGGTGCCTCCATGCTCCAAATGATGAATGGTGAATATGCACCGATGGGAAACTAGGCAACGACAATGTCGTATTTTGGGACTGTTATGCTCTTCTCCACTACGATGGCTTTATGGCCTAGAAGGAAACCTGAACTGGGGGAAATTATTATGATTTAAACTTTGGTGGTAATGCCCTGTTTGGAAGAGATGGGAGAAGCCCACTAGTGTATTATATCATGGATTAAAAAATCTAGTGAAACCCTTATCAACCCCTGCTGGGAGTCCATCTATGGAGGGTAGTCGAATCTCCAATATATCAATTTATGGTATAGGGTGTAGATGCAGTATCTTCTTTCTAATCCATCTGAAATTGAGGTGCGTAGAGAGGAAGGATATCATGAGACCGTCAGCAACCTGTTTCTTGGCTAGCTCTAAGATGGTTGTGATGTGGCTTTTTGAAAGCCAAGGAACCATCATAACATGGATCTTCCATATCTCTTCTTCCACACTACTGAAATCAGATTGCCATTTTTCGATCGAAGACCCTTTGATTGGTTGTTTAAAATGTAGAGGATTATCCAGCATGATTATTGAATCGATGAAGAATTTTTATGAACCCTACAAGCTACCAGTCCGTGCATCCCATTCCTAACTCCATCTAGTCATCCAAATAGATTATATAATTATTAGGCCATTAATAGGATTTTTTTTTGTTAATATAATTGAATGTTATGTTTATTTGAATGATTACATGATTCTTTTGTGGGTTGAGTTCAGTTAAATATAAGGTTCCTACCTGATAAAGAATGAGTCAAATTTATGTCTGTACTGAAGTATTTCTGTCCTTGTGGAAAAAATTTCAACTTAAGCCCTATATTAAATATAAAAAAATATACTATACATTCAATATAAACACTCTTTATGAAAAACATAAAACTGTTAGTCTCTTCAGTATATGCAATAATATGCAATGATAATTGTGTAATATTGACCTTCAATCTTTATTTTCATATTCATAAAGGCCAAATATGAACACAATTAACCAAAAAACAAACTACCTAACAATAAATCCCTACTGAAGTAACGAAAGGATTTGAAATGACGAAGGGCTAGAGATTGGGAAAAAAAAATAACGATGCTAAAGTTTCTACGATAGGGGATAGAGGCTAAGATGGTGATGAATATGATGAGTGAGGAGTTAAAGGTTTCTCGCATTCGATGACGACCCTATTCTATGCGGCAGTGACATCTAATATATATTTTGCTCTCTCCTTTTTCCCTGATCATGTTTTGGTCATGTTTACAATGTGCTTCAAGTGGTTGGAGTATGTCGATGGGGGAAGAGGTCCTAAATCTCTCTTCTTTTTGCTTTGTTGGTTTGGGTCTTTGTCTTGGGAGGTATTTTTTTTCTTGGCGGGTTGTGTTGTTCATCTTTCTACTTGTGGTCTTGCGACTCCTTGGGATCTGGGTTCTTTTGTGGACTATCTAGAACTTATTATTGGTGGTGATTGTCTTCTCATTGAAGTGGGGGTTTAATCGAGATTTTTTTCTTTTCCTTTATCTGTGTTGTGTCATTGACCCATGGGTTCTTCTCGGGTTTTGTCACCCTATGTGTGTCATTTTTTTTATTTGGTCCTCTTTGTCTTGTTTCTTGTCATTTGTTCTTGTTTTTTTGTGTTTTTATGTAGGGAGATATGTTTGTATTTGGACTTCTTTCTACTTTTAGCTTCAACTCTCCCATGTGTGGATTTGTGTTGTTTTGTCTCTATTTCATGGGTTTGTTTTTTTCTCATGAGGTTGCTTTTATTTTGTTCTTTTGCTTGGTCTCCACTAGTTGGTCATTGATTTTCTTTGCTTTCTAATTTTGTGGCATTTTTTGTGTGTGTTTATTTTTGTGGATGCCACTTTATTTTGGTGGGTTATCCCCTTCTTGGGGGCCTTTTCTCTACTAGGGCCTATGATTTCATATGCTTTCCTTTTCTTTTCTATGATTTTTTTTTCTTATTTGAGTTTGGGCGTTTGTTGGCCATGTTCCTCTTGGTGGTCAGGGAGTTGCTAGCAATTTTCAAGCACTTGGTATGACCTTATCTTATTTTTGGTTAGGATTTTTTTTGGGGTTGTATTTGTTCCTTTTTTTGTGTGGTGCTCTTTTTTTCTTGTCTTTTCATCTTTTGTTGTTCCTAGCTAGCTTCTTCCCTATAAGAATTTTATGGAGAAGTCTGCCCCTATTGAGGTGAGATTTCCTCTTGTGGCTTGATGTGGGTTTGTCACATTTTTATATTATCTACCTCTTTCTTGTTCCTTGATAGATGTTGAATCTTTCTCTATGTCATCTTGTGTTGGCTTTGGTTGCATGGATACAAGGTTGAATACTATTTGGTTCATCCTTCTTTCTACGCTCTCGCTAACTATTCCTATCAAGGTCAGATTGATTCCTATTAAGGTGGAGAGGAGCCTTTGAGGTGAAGAGTTTTTTCTATTGGAAAATTGACACTCAAGAAGTATATGGCCTATTTTGTGTTGTCATTATGGCAACAAATTCATACAAAGTTTTGACAACAAAATTTGAAGAGCAAAATTGGCTAAGTATAGAAAACAAAGTAGTACAGAGATATATAGTTGATCAGAGTACCAGTGCATGTGTGTATGATCGAGTTAGACTATGCGCATTCATACTTAAGCTCTATGATATGTTTTGTGCTTACCCTATACACACATGGTACGACATGACAGTACAGAGAAGTTACACCAGGATTAAGTGCCACTAGTAGTTCAGAAAATAGAGTATGGAGTTGACCTCAGATTTTGGATTAGCGTATAATATTTTGTTTTGTAAAGGCTATGCGCCTATTGTACTATGTTTTTAATTATGTCTTAAACACTCATTTAAACACACTTAAGCCAATTTGTTTGGAAGCATTGTGTATGTTGTTTTTGGGCCGACTAAGGTCTTGTTTTTGGTCACGTCTATTGAGTATGTATATATACTCAATATGTATTTTGTATTTGGGTGTGTCAAATTATGTAGAGAATATATACAGAAGAATAGTATGAACAAGTTAGTATGAGATAGAGCTCTTTAATAAATTAAGACCATCAGTGTATAAACAGAACTAATCAGACAATAGTGTCATTACAACATTTCATCTTTTGATATAGTGTATATCAGATGTCAGAAGATTGTAGCCTTCATCTTATTGAGCAGTGAGCTCTACCAGTAAGACAACTACCTTTAAAAGGGTTTTTGTAAAGGCTCCTAACAGGGTCATTGTACTTTCATTGTAAAGACTTCACCTAATAAGGCAAAGGAACTTTAACAGGTTCATTATACTAGTACAATCATTTCTGGGTACTAATTCCCACTGAGGTTTTCCTCTGATCAAGGTTTCCCCATAATCATATCTTGTGTTATGTGTTGTGCTTCATTTGTTATCTATTTGATTCAAATTTAAAGTTGCTGAATTATAATTAATAGACAAACACTGATTCACCCCCCCTCACAGTGTTTCTAACAATTGGTATCAGAGCTATGGTCCTCTGAAAGAAAGTTTAACCACTTGAGGAGATCATGGATTCAACAGGAGAGAAACATCTGAAAAAGAATCTTGAAACAACCCTTGATGATCTTGATAGATCTGAAAAAGAAAATGAAGAACTTAAACTAAAAGTTGATGGTTCCAAATGCTTATCAAAAAATTAAGGAAAGATCTGAAATATTGCTCTACAAATGATTTAGGAAAAATGGTCAAAAAGCTGAATCAAGAAAACATGTATTTGAAAGATAAGATTGAAGATCTGAATGAATAGCTTAAGATAGCCTAACTATTATTGAATAAAAGACCAAAGAAAGAAAACAATTAGATGATGAACTTATGCAAGCAAATATGGAGATCTTTGAGTTGGAAAATATCAAGAAAAAGATTGAATCTAAATTAACAGAAGCAAAAGAGAAATTTGAGAAATTACACAGAAGTTATGATCTAATTCAATCACAAATTTATGCAAAAAAGATAAAAAGGTGATACTACTAGTGTTGGATACAGTGTAGCTGAAATTGAAATTAATGCAATGCAAGAAAGAAAGAAAGCACAAGAAGAATCCATAGAAGCAAAGAAAATTGAGAATATTGCAGAGGGTAATGCAAAACTTCCTAAAAATGAACACAAGCTAGTTAAAAGAACTTGTTATTCTTGTAACAAACATGGACACCCGACAAGAGATTGTAAAGAGTTAAGGAATTTCAATGGCTACTGTTACTCTTGTAATAAATTTGGTCATAGGGCTAGTCATTGCAGAACAACTTAAAGAAATCAATCACAGTAGAACTGAAGAAATCTGAATCAATACAATCAAAGAAATCAACCTCAGAGAGCCTATCCAAACATTACATGTTAGATATGTAATTATAATGGACACATAGCCAAGAAATGCAGCATGATAAACAATATCAAAAGAACTCCAATCATTTGTCACTCATGCAACAAAGCATGACATATCTCAAGGTTTTGCGGGTCAAGATCTCAAAAACAAGAAAAGCCAAAAGAATCATTATTTGAAGAATTTGGTGAAGTCAAGTTTGTAAATTCTATAGAAGATTTAGGTAAAAAATGGGTTGAAGTAAAGAAAGATAATGATGAGAACAAAGCAGTAGATGCATCCATAGTGGACGCACCTTCTACTTCTTGTTAAGTTGACATTCTTGGTCTTAGGGGGAGCTATTCTAGCTCTGGACCCCTGTGTGGCTGGTATACTCACCTCTAAGTATGCGCCTATGGATTCATGTATTTAGTGATGAATTGAGAAAGTATGCATGGACGCATAGCTTGAACATGGACAAAAGAAAAGATTGAAATTCTCAATGTAAACCGCGTTATGACAACAAGAATTAAATGCAATAAATTTTATATAAGTTAGTTAAGAGATCTCTCATCTTCATTTTTTCATTCATTCGAGATTGAGCATTCAGAGAGCACAGTAGATTTTAGCATCAAAGCATCAAAAGATAACCATTGGTTGGTTAGCAAGGTGAATTGAAGTTGAAATGGAACCCTAGCAGATGCGTCATTTCAAAATCTCTGGAAACCCTACCTAAGCAAGTAATAAGTAAGTAATGGCTACTCCTATAGTGTTTGACATCTCTAAGAAGAAGAGATATGTGTTTAAGAGGCATTCATTCAAGTCCGTACTAGATGTTGTAGAAGGGGCATTCTCCAAGACTTCGCTACAAATCATACACTTAGAAGGACATTCATGCATACATCTATTGTAAGAAGGAAACTATTGGGGATAATAGAATAGAAACTCTTATGGCATCAATGATAAAACCAGATTATTCATTCAAGGATGAATACGCGCATCTCACTGATAACCCTATTTTTTGAGTATTCAAATGTGCATGAGTTCTATGAACTAGAATGGGTTAAAATCCTACTTAGTCAGATACATGATGATCTGTATTGGATTGTTGAAGTTCTGTTTACAATACTATTTATCTTATTCATGAGATGACCAGACTCCATAAGGTTGGACCAATTCTTCCCACTGGTAAAGATGTAAAGAAACAGGTTGAACATGCTTGCTTATCTAGAAGTGATAGGTGCAGGATGACTATTGATCCCATTGTGGAAGAAGACATAAAACTCCTCACCATGATACCTGGTTACAAGTTTCAGCATGCAAGCAGACTGAATAGCATGTCCATAGCTACTGTTCTAGTAGCAATAAGGATGGAAAAAGACAACACATAGTATAATCTCTGTGAGATATTGCACACACAAATGATTGAGAATATTAGAGCTATCAAGCATGACAAGAGAAAAATATTCAGATTTGGCTCTTTGATTATCTATCTATACTTTCACATTGTTGGTAAAGTTTCTAATCTTTACCTAGATAGAAGCAAACCCACTATGTCTCAAATTTTACTAAAGGCTACATTAGAGAGCAGTGTAAAGGAATCTATGGATATGGAGATCAAAACATTCAGGATCAAAATGCAGAAAAGGTTCAGAATACCAAAAAAGATAGTTGAAAATTAAAAAGACACCATATGCTTCATAGTGGAAACTGACTGTACTTGCATGGAAGCAGTTGAGAAAAGAACCAATATATTCACCCACTTGGTTATGAAGTTGAAGAACATGTGTTGGAAGGATATGCACAAGTTCTTTTGTCTGCACCCAAAGATCCAAATGAGCCAAGATGGAGCACATACAGAGAGAAGACAATTAACTTGATTCTATCTTATACAGTGTAGATAACAAAAGGAAGGCATTAAGGATTACATCCAATATCCTAAAAGTTCATGGGGTCACACAAGAAGACCTAGATAAAGATAGGGAAGCTAAGATTGCAAAAGAACTTAAGCAAACTCCTGCAGAAGTGAAAATAGAAAAATCTGATGATCCTTCTACCACCATTGATCTAGAAAAATCTGATGCGCCTTCTACCACCATTGATCTAGAATCCTCTCCACCTCCAATACCAAGAAAGTTGACCAGAAGAAGGAAACAAGTTCCCACAGGTCACCCATCCTCAAGGATAACAAGGAGAAAAGCAAAGAATACTCAAGCCCCTCCTAAGATAGGATTGAGACCTATTTCGACAATCTTAGGGAACATAATTTTTAATAAAGGAAGAATAGACTATATTCAAAATGTCTATAACAAGTACCGAGAGATAGATAAATCAGAAATTCATTCTATGATTATCTCTCATATGATCAAGTTTAAAAGGTCAACTTATTGGAAATCAAGATAGTCATACCAGACAAAGTATGGAACATACTAGACCTATTAAAAAGACAAGCAATAGAGGAAGATATGAGGATTAGAGAAGAAACATTAGATAGTCTTCTCCCTATTTACTCACATGATGAGAAAGAAATACTGTTAGATTTGGTAAAACCTCATCTCAGAACCAAAACAAGAACTCTCCATATTATGAACAAAGAGTATGAACTAGTTGGTGAAGAGACTCAGAAAGAATTTGAGAAAGTATTTTTGAACAAACATATGTATCCATCAACGACACCTACAGAAAAAGTGACTCCAGTCCCTCCCAAGAAAGATAAAGAACTAGAGATTATTAATGTTCCTATGACAGGTCCACAGGATTCAACGCCCAAAGTTTCATCACCTTCTGATACAGCCAAAGATTCAGATGAAACCATTGTGATCAATGATGTTAAGATATCGATGACAGCTTCAGATAATGACATGAACAAATTTGTAAAATAATTTGCAAGCATTAAATAGACAGAGAAGATATGCACTAATAATACTTCCTTACAACAAGATAAAGCTCCTCCTAAAGATTCAACAGATTTGAATAATGAGGAAGACAATCATTCTAATGAACCATCTATTATGGAGATCCCAGTGAAAAGTGAATATATGGATACTAGTCAAAATGCTATATTCACTTCATTTATTCAACTAGCAACGTCATTGTTGTCAAGTTTAACCCCTGACTCAACAAACCTAGATACATGTGGAGAAGAATATTTGATCAAGATCAGTGTATTAGCCAAAGAGAAACAAGTTATGAGAAACCCTCTATTTCTAGAGTCAGTGAACATTTTGAATGAATTAGTGCCAGCAACTAAGAAAGTGGGTAAAATTCAGTCAGCTGATGATGTTGATAGCATCTTAACAAGCTTCAAATCACACTTCACAAGTATAGTAGACTCAGCTACTAGAAATGCAAAGGAAAAGTACAAAAAGGATAGATTGGATGAATTGGTAAAGAAATTCTCTTTAGATCTCAACTCATTGAAGATTGGTCAGACAATTTTGAAAGAGTTAGCCTCAAAAGGCAGGAAAGTAATAGTAAATTGCATGGATAGAGGTAAATTCACTTCTGAGCACTTCAAGAAGATTAAGGAGGTAGATATCTTGGTTGAAAACATAAGACAATCAGTTTATAAAACATCCCAAGACATAAATATCTGCAACAATATCTATCAAGGGGAGATAGACAAGATTGAAAAAGCTAAGATGGAGATCAGTAGGATAGTGATCAGGCAAACCCAACTAAGAAATGCACTTGCGCCCTCCTTAGCTATTTTGAATGAGAACATCAAATAGATAGATGCAACCATTGTCACATATGATCAAGGACCCTGCATGGATCTGAAAAAAAAGATGGAGAAGCTTACATACGCATTATACGCCCATCTTCAGTCTATTGATGTGTTGAAGGTGTTCTGGCAGCAAGAGATCAAGAATCTTCAGATTGCTTATCCAGATGTGTACATGGAGTAAGTACCTAGAGACTTAAAAATTTTTCCACCTTTGTCATTAATGTCAAAGGGGGAGTAGTATATGTATATAATGAGTATATAGCCAAAGTTATGATATAAAGCTTTTTGTTGTTAAGTCAAAGTTTAAGCAACTTGGCCACATGCCTTTGTTTCCATTAATGAAAAAGGGGGAGATTGTTGGCAAGTTGACACTCAAGATGTATATGTCCTATTTTTTTTTCAATATGGCAACAAAGTCATACGAAGTTTTGACGATAAACTTTGAGATCAAAATTGGCTAAGTATAGAAAACATAGTAGTACAGAGATATCTAGTTGATCAAAGTATAGCACACATGTGTATGATCGAGTTAGACTATGTGTGTACATACTTAAGCTCTATGATATGTTTTTTTTCTTACTTTGTACACACATGGTATGACATGAGAGTACAGAGAAGTTACAACAAGATTAAGTGCCACTAGTAGTTCAAAAAATAGGGTATGGAGCCGACCTCAAATTTTGGATTAGCGTATAATATTTTGTTTTGTAAAGGCTATGTGCCTATTGTAATATGTTTGTAATTATGTCTTAAACACTCATGCAAACATTCTTAAGCCAATTTGTTTTGAAGCATTGTGTATGTTGTTTTTGGGCTGACTAAGGTCTTATTTTTGGTCGCGTCTATTGAGTATGTATATATATTCAATATGTATTTTATATTTGGGTGTGTCAAATTATGAAAAGAAGATATACAGAAGAAAATTATTAAAAATTTAGTATGAGATAGAGATATTTAAGAAATTAAGAGCATCAGTGCATAAATGGAACTGATCAAACAATAGTGTCATTGTAGCAGTTCATCTTTTGATATAGTGTATATCAGATATCAGAAGGTTGTAGCCTTCATCTTATTGAGTAGTGAGCTCTAGCAGTAAGCCAACCACCTTTAACAAGGTTTTTGTAAAGACTCCTAACAGGGTCATTGTAGTTGCATTGTAAATAATGCTCCTAATAGGGAAAAGGAACTTTAACAGGTTCATTATACTAGTACAATCATTTGTGGGTACTAATTCCCACCGGGGTTTTCCTCTGATAAAGGTTTCCCCGTAATCATATCTTGTGTTATGTGTTGTGCTTCATTTTTTATCTATTTTATTCAATTTTAAAGTTGTTGAATTATAATTAATAGATAAACATTGATTCACCCCCATCCCCCCCCCCCTCTAGTGTTTCTAACAGTTTCTCTATTGGGTTTTATTTCCCATATTTTTTTGGCTGGTTCTGGGTGCCAATTAATTCCTTTCTTGANTGTTGAATTATAATTAATAGATAAACATTGATTCCCCCCCATCCCCCCCCCCCTCTAGTGTTTCTAACAGTTTCTCTATTGGGTTTTATTTCCCATATTTTTTTGGCTGGTTCTGGGTGCCAATTAATTCCTTTCTTGAAGGTTTGGGATGCTTTGAGAAAACCCCTCCTCTTTTTGCTTTTGGTTTCTAGGGAAGATCAATATCATCTAGTGGGCTCTTCCTTGTTTATTTCTATGTTTCTATATGTTATGCTTTTAGGAGCCTAGTTTATAACAATAAGATTTGGGGATGCCTTTTTTTTCCCCGATTTTCACTCCCCAAGTTAAAAGCTCAAGGGTTGAGTTACCTTTTCTCAAATTGTAAATATTTAACATTTTCCTTTTAGTTGGTCAGAACCTAGGCATAGTTCTAGAGCAACCATTAGAGTATGATGTTGTAACTAGAACCTTGTATTTAACTTTTGAGTCCCTACAGTTATCTTTCAGTCTATTTCATTTTGTAAATTTTGAAGAACTTCCTTCAAATTATTGTTAATTCAGCATCTTCTCATGTTTCAAAACCAAGCAAAAGAACCCGCAATCAGTGCTAGAAGTCTAGTCGGGACCTGAGAAAAAACTGGAATTAATAAATGGTCTAAGATAAGTTCCTTATAGGAAGCTTTGAAGTCATCCAAATTCCAATAAGGTAGAAATAAAGCTTAGATATAGAACACCTCTTAGATCCTGACAAGTGAAATGGAACTATCAAATATAACAGAAATGGACCTACACACAAGCTTGAACATCAAAACATCCATAAAAAGAAGAAAGTGAGTTAGTTTCGGAACCCAAATAAGAATCTAAATAGGAAACAAGAACATATAGAACATATTTTGAAAGAATCCTTCTCAAGTCATGGGAATGAATAGGATGAGGCAAAGATGAATGGCAATTCTAGAAAATCCATCAAATGCTAAAGTTCAAAGAGCAAAAGAAAAATGTGAAATAGTAGCCATAATTCAAGATTATGGGGAATGCAATCCTTGTACAAGAGAAACTAGGTGGGAGTGAAATTTAGTCCAAAAAATCTCGTGAAATTCCAACACTAGAAGCTGAAATTTAGAAAGTAAAATGAAAAGACATGATCAGGATGTCGTAAAGTTAGGAGGGAGTTCCATTTTTTTATGCTCGAACCTGATAAGAAATAAAAGAACATTCTTTTTAAAATATGAAAGTTGACATGTCCCCAATAACTGTAAGGTAGTTTGAACACTTAATTAATGAAATAGATTGTGTTAATGATATCAATGAATACAATTAAGGAGATCTTAAAAAGGGATTTGAAAGGTAGATTTTAATCATTTCGCAAAGAGTGAACTGGTGATAATAGAGAAATCCAGGGAATCAAGAAAACTCCTCTTGTAAACAATAATTTATCATAATAGTGAGTTTGATTTGGATTCATTATATTAATTTTTTAAATTATGATTTATTCTAAGGTGGATAGTTGTTATTAGTCAATTTTAAAAGAAAAAAAAAGGTGAAACATGAGGTTCAAACACCTAGGCTATGATCACTTGAATGAATTACAATGTGCCTAGTCAAAAGTAGGTGATTCTAAATTGGAATAAGTAAAATTAAGGGAGTTCTATGATAGAGTCAAATAGCCAAATAGACATCCAATCACCTAGAAGTTAGTAGAAAGTGAATTGCTAGAAGTTGTCAAATTTCCCATTTTCATGCAGAGTGTTAATTTGGTCATCGAGTGTATGAACATATATAATCTATAGATAAGAGAGATTAAAAATTAGGATGAAAGGTTCTCATCACTCTCAAAAAAGAAGAAATACATAACTTCTTCTAGTTTATTGTAAGAGAGGAGTATGAGAAGTGGGATTTTACTTCTTCACAAAGTCAATTTAAGATAAAGAAGAGTGTTTACAGGATCAAAATTACAAAATAATGGCTTTCCCCACCAAGGAAGGGTTAGTCGAAGGTACCTAGGGTGATCCTTAGGACATCTGTAAAGGGGAAAATTATAGATATTATAGTTCTCTTGAACATTCTTAGAGGAGAAGAGAATACCATCTTCCTGGACAAGTGAATGTTTTTATTCATTCAGATCATTTGCACTCGATCAGAATAACTAAAGTGGGCAGAATTGATTAGTGTCTGAATACATCATCAATTCCCAATGTTTCCATTAAAATAATTCTTTTACATGCTTCTTATTTAGTGTATTTCCTAGCTTGTACATAATATTGGTCTGGATCGGATGATGTGCCAAAATTTGAGGAAAATATTAAGTTTTATAATTTTCACCCAACCAATAATTACATTATAGTTACACAAATTTTCACAGAGTGAATGACACTTTCACTATGAAATTGGTCTATGAATTATAGGGATGTCCAAAAAGAAGGATCTCCCCTAAAGTTAGCACATTAAGCCAAATTTACAACAACTATTTTATTCAATTCCTACATTTACTTAAATAAGGATTGGTGCATTTGATTACTTCCCATGGAAATTAACTTGTTATGCAGATGACAACAATATCATGGTTGAAGTGTGTAGAAATATTTGTGAAGTGAACAAGAGGTGTGAAGACAAACATAAGGTAGGCATCACCTTCCCTATTCAATTAGGAGTATACACATGAAAATCATCCTCCAATGCTATTAATATTACAAAAGCAGGAAGAAAGTACTCAATGGAGACATACAACATTATAAGGGGGAAATTCAATCCAAGAAAATTTTTGAAGGATAATTTGTAGCTAGGATTGTTATACCATCATGTCTTTGCATTGGAGGATTTTTGGGTAAATTACGTAGATGGTCATGAGTGTAGAAGAGGTGTTGGTCAAGACTCATCATTGAATAGGTCTGAGAGTACCATATTTAATTAAATATCCTTAGAATTATAGATCATACCTATGACATAATGGGCCCTCATTATTATTAAATTGTACATGATATCCTATTAGAACCAATCAACAGAGATGCTTAAGAATTGGGGGATCTGGATGTAAGGAAAACACCCATATTAAAAACAAGGAAAATATGACTGATAAATAAAATAGGAGAAGGGAAAGATAACATAAAATTAAGAGCCCCTGCTACTCCTACTCAAAATATAATGCCCCCAACAATTCAAAATATTTTAGTCCAAGCACACAGTCAAAGATTCTATCAGGTGATACTAGAGAAGGCGGTGGGAAACCACGAGAGAAGAGATCAGGAATTACCCCCACTAATGGATCATGCCCCCTACTTGATATTGATATGACTATAGATACTAAGGTCCCTAACCTGGGAAACATGAAAAAGAAAGAAGAAGCATCTAAGATGAATGATTAAAATAGAATGGAGCTAGATAATTAGTCTCATAAATCTGGTCCAAGCCAGGGTAAGGAAATGAAATTGTTTCCTTTTCCACAAAAATCTCAAGGACTACCACTCCACAAGTCAAAAGAGCCTTATTTTTGTCACTTGGTGCTCTAAAAATTTCCTCCCAAGAATTAGCACCTCATGGTTATAGGCTACCTTAGACAAGAAGAGATAGAGAGAAGCTAATAAATGCTCCTTAAGGATGTTATTTATCAAATAATGGAAGATTCCCCTACTCCTAAGAAAACAAAATTGAAAACCACCTATTTCCTTGTGAAAGATGATCAATCTAGAAATGTTTTCTATGAAATTTCTTTCCCCACCATCGAGAAAGATCAAAGCACCACTACTCCTACCAATTTCAATGTTACTACGATTGATACAAGTGACCTATACTTTGATGTAGACATGGCTATTTGGAAGTTCTCAAGTAATAAAGTGAAGAAGAGGATAGATAAAAATGAAAATGGATAAGGATTAATTGAAAGTCATGGTAGAATTATTGAAGCAAGGAGGGTATGGACAACCAGGGGCCAAGGAACTTCTAGCTATCCAAACCAACTTGCAGAACAACTTGGAAGAAACAACACATAAAAGGGAGAGAAAGAAAGAAAAATATTCTTATTATTTTGTCAAACATCATACATGCCAAGTTCTAAGGCCTTCCCAGTTTTGCCTATATAGATTCAAATATTTACCGAATAATCTTCATACATGCAAGGTCACAAACGTACAATCCAAATCTTCTATCCCAATTCCTACAAAAAAATTTCTACAAAATCTAAGAACATAAACTACATATATACAAGAGACCACAAAAGAGATCGGCACTAAAGATCATAAAGATCAAACACAAGAAAAAACAAAGACCTATATTTTGGTCCACGCGCATCCTAATGAGAGACCCTGACATTAATTATGAGAAATAAATTAAATGCATATGTCGACCATAAGATATAATGTTTGAAAACCAACTCAGTGACAAAGACTACAGAGAACAGATACATGTCGGTGAAAACCACCAAGCAGAAAGAGAAACCACTGAGACCCCGTTAGTGAAGCTAAATAAAACAAGTAACCAAGCCTGAGTGGTGAAACAATAAACCTTCAACTGACCCACAAGAATGGTTACCAAGCACTTTTACCGAGCAGTCTTCAACAAGCTACCAAATGAAAACAAACATATTTTTGGTTGATACAGGATTGCCAAGAATCCAAGATTCTCCTGCATCAGACACTTAAGGTTAAAAGAAATGATTCTCTAAATTATGAATCAGGTATAACCTGAATTGAATCCAATATAGATTGAGAAATCCAATATGAGTCCTTAATTAGTCTGTTCTTCCACTTTATTAGATATTTTATGTAATCCTTTCCTCTTGTACTTTTTCCAAGGCTCTATTTCAAAATATGCTCAACTTCTTCAACCTATTTCTTAGGCTAATCACTCAGTACTATCACTTATTCATCAGGTTCATGATACTCATACAAATTTAAAATATTGAATATAGGTGATATATCCATGTCATTAGGTAATTCTACTTCATAAGCATTTCCACTGTCAAATCTTCTCAATATCTTGCAAGGACCAAATTTATTCATCTAGAGAGAAGTATTTCTTCAAATGAACCATAAAAACATCACCAACTTCAAAATTCTTATGTCTTCTTGATCTATCTGCACTATCCTTGTATTTCTGATTATTTTGCTCCAACTTATGTTTCACTTCCTCATGCAATGTCTTCATATATTAAAAAAAAAATTCACCTTCATCACTTCTCTTCTCGTCTCCTACAATGTCTCTCAAGTCTAATAGACCTCTTAGTTGTGTTCCATGAACAATCTAAAAAGGTTTCTTTCCAATGCTTCTATTCACTTAACTATTATATGAAAACTCTGCTTGTGCCAATATCAAATCCCAATTACTCGATGTGTCTCCAACAAAGCATCTCAACAAGTTTCCCAAAGTTTGGTTTGCAACCAATGTTTTCCAATCAATATTTGGATTAAACGTAGCACTATACTTCAACTCAGTGTCCAAATTCTTCCAAAGTGTTTTCCAAAAATAGCTAACAAAATTATTTTCTCGGTCAGAGATGATACTCTTCAGTAACCCATGCAATCTTAAAATATCCTCAAAGAAAAGATCTTATATATATATATTGCATCTCATGTTTTTATACATGGTATTAAATGTGTCATCTTTTAAAATCTATCCATAACAACAAATATGGAATCATTACCTCTTACTATCTTTAGTAAGCCAAGAACAAAATCCATTATAATATCACTCCAAGGTTTCTCAGGAACAGAAATCAGTGTATAAAATCTAGTATTATGACTTACTCCTCTTACAACTTGACAAACCCAACAATTTTTTACAAATTTATGAACATATTTATACAAATGCTTGCCAAAATACTTTTCCTTTAGCTAGCTCAATTTTTTATCAATTCCAAAAGGTCCATACAAACTACTACTATATTTTTCCTTGATCGAATTAGTTCTCATTGATCCTCTCGTTATGCATAAATGAATACCTTTGAATAACATATCTTCTTGAATGAAATAGTCTTCATACTTATGTTGGAAATAATAGGAAGTGTGTACTGAGAGGGGAGGGGTGACTCAGTACCTCTAAAACTTTTATCTCTTTTAACCTTTATCCTTTGTGTAATCAATTGTGTCACCAACCATATGTTCTACACTATCTTTTGCGTAAGACATATCAATTTTTAACTTAATAAAACATGTAAACATTCATAGAAACATTCATGAAAGTAATTGATTCATAACACATGATATGATATCATAGAAAACTTATGTTAGAAGGTAAAAACTACGGTGGGGATGGAACCCACAAAATCTTTACTATCTACAGATTGGAAGGGGCCGATTAAGGCTTACAATTTGATCACTTCTGATGATCTACCTTGTTAGGAGTATTATGTGGAGAATGGTTAAGATTTATTCTATTAAGAGCTTTAGCAACACTGTTTAGTGTGCACTCGGTTAAGAGATTTACAATAGGATTGTTAAATCCACCTTCCTTGAAAGGATTCCTTCTATTTTCTACACTTGTTAGAATGCAGACAAAAATACTTATTGACCAGAGTGTATGCAATATAAATATTTCTGATTACAAATCTATTAAAATTCACATGTATATTTCTATCACCTATTATGATTTATTAATACCTTTGTTGTTCGGTAGCCTCTATTCTTGGTTCTTGATAACCAATTTCATCTTTTGTTGTTCTACTTCTTGAAAATCTCAGTCTGATCCATAGATGTACTTTTTGGCTACATTCATACTCTTCTCTTCTTATATTGAATGATTACAACATATATCTATAAGATAGATTGACCTGATTAAGTTTCACAAATAAAAAAACTAACTCTATGATCACAAGTTTACAAATTTACCTTGATCTCCTAGTCTGTATGTTTTCAATCAGTTAGACTGATTAAAAAAATTACAATAATGTTTCTTTTCCCTTAAGTAATGGTTTTAAAAAAAAAAAAAAACTCTATAAATATAATATGAGAGTTTTATCTGACATGCAAGTCAGATGCACTTTTTCTGAGATTTAACTGACTTTTAGTGTCTGGTGCTTAGTTTTCTCTGAAGTTAGTTTGACTATCTTTCGGTCTTCCTTGTTGAACTATTTGTTGGGTTGGTCTTTATATGTTCTCTTAGTTTAAATTGAAAACCTAAATTTTGGTGTAGTGTAGCTGATAGTTTATACAACTTGTTTTCTCATTGCTTACTAATGGAAAAAACTTTACTTTTATCAATTTCCCCTTTGACATTAGTATCAAAAATAGATATGTGCAGAATACTATAAAAATTTATAGTATGAACACCTTGTATATACCTTAGTCATTTCATGACTTCCCCTATGCATTATGAAAGCTTTATCTTGTTCTCTGCCACTTCTTGGCTAATCTTTTCTTTGAATTTATATTGAAATTTCTTCTCTTCTCACTCCTCAATTGCTTTTTCTACATCAAAATTTTGCGGTGTGACCTCTTTGGTTAGGATGAAAAGTTGATCTAGAATGGGTTTATTGTGATCAAAATCAACTTTGGGTACAATCTAACTCAAGATATCCCTTGTGTTCTCTAGTACCAATGAATCTCTATGTTGCTTCTTTATCTTTTCTTCCAAAGCTTTCCTTTGGCAGATTCCTTCATATTCTTGGAGAGATTCAAAGTCTAATGTTTTTGGGTCACATTTTGGTATTTCAATAATCTCATTTAATGTGACTTCCATTTTTTTGTTCTTTTTTTTTTCTTCTTATCTGTTCCACTTGTATGTAGAACCATAGCCAGCTTGTTGGCTTGGTGTGATGTGCTACTAGATGTATTTTGAGGATTTGTACCTTTCTCTTGCTTCTTGGTATTTGTCTATCGGTTGTCTGAAGATGTCTCCTTTTCACCCTTTGGTGTATCTGCAACTTTGCCTTTTGTTTCCTTTGTCATGGTATCAACTATCTTTTTTTCCTCATTTGTCTCTTTGTCCAGTTCATCATCATCTTTCTTCTATGCATCTTTGTTAGTGGTATCTCCATATTTTTTCTCTTCACAGATGACATTCATTCATCGTGTGTGTCCTTATTTTCTTTAGATGTATCTTTTTCCTAATCATTATCCTTTTCCTTAGGTATGCTTGTATTGGGCTTGGGGGTCTTCTCCTTCTATGAGATAATATTGATTTCTTCAATCAATAGTGGCAGTTGGCTGGGTTTATGAAATTGTGCAACATCAACCATAGTGTCATGTTCGTTGGTATGGTCCTTGACAACAGTGACATCTTCATCTTTTAAATTTTCATTTGAAGGATCATCAGTGATGTCTATAATAGTATTATCCACAATAGTGTCTGGCCATGTCTCATCTACAACATCCATATTCTTGTTTCTTGTAGTGTCGAATTCCTCTTCATCCAATTCTACTGTTGTGACATCTTCATCATTGATAGTAATGTACTCGGGGCTCCGTGTAGCCTGATTATTTTTGGTCTGTTTAGTTTTGATAGGAGCTTTTTGTTCCTCAGGACTTTTATCCTTTTGAGGAATATCAAGTATTTTTCTCCATTCAGCTTCACTCTTTTTGTCTAGGTCCAATAAATGTCCATGGAGAACTTGGTAAGAACTCAAATTTGGTGAGAACCGTTTAGAGTAAATTTTTAGAATTTATTTGATCTCCTCTATTTTTGACTCAGGAGGCATGACAAATACTAGGGCTCTTTCCCTAATTTCTTTTTTAGAGTACAAGGAAAATATCCATCTTGTCGATAATCTATCTTGTAGTTCTTTTATCATTTTTTCTTCTAATTGGATTGGGAGGTATTTAAATATGCACATGATTTTAATGATTGCCTCCTCAATCTTATTTTGATACCAAGGATCCAATGTTTCTTGATCTTTCTATCATTGACTAATCCTGACTTAATGATTGAGGCACATAATTGATCAATCATTTCAGGAATCATATCCTTTTCCTTTTGAACATCATCATCTTGTTTGGTGTCCTCAATGTCCTCCATCTCTTCCTTGTTTAGGGTTAGCTTCCTTCTTCTCTTTGGTGCTTTGGACTGTATGGTTAGAGGATTTCTCTTATAGGTCCTTACTTGACCTTTCTTTAATGGTGGACTTGTGTCCTTAGTTGTTTGACTTCTTGTCCTTGAAGTAGGTGTAGTCCTAGGAATTTTATCTTGTGAAGGTGATGGTGTCTCTGACTCTATAGACTCAGTGTCACTCTGCTTCTCAGTCTCACTGACGGGTGACTATCCCTCCATTTCTTCTTTTGTAACTAACAGTATTTTGTTTAAGTTTTTGACCATCTTGTCCATCTTCCTGTCAATCTTTTTCACAACCAAGCCAATTTTTATTCTTTCTTTGGCTTCTTCATAAGTTCCAAACTTGGGTTGTTTTTTATCTAATGCCTCATTTATTAGTGCATTAATTGCATTGCATGCTTGATCTATTTTTGATGCAGAACATTTGGTACTCTAGAGCATATCCTCTCTCCAAGATGTTTGTTAATCAATTACAACCATCCAATGGTTGTTCCTTGTTGAATCTTCCTTCAATTAGGATCTCCAAGACCCTCACTACCAACTTCTCCTCCAAGGTATAGTTAGTCTTTAGAAGATTCCAAAGTTCCTAGGCTTAACTAGTCCAACTAGTTCACCAAATGCCTAGTTTCCTCACTAGAAATCCTCCTAGAATGCCAAACCTCTACTTAGGATTTTCCCACACATCTACCAAGACTCCTACCAGTCTTCTTGACCCATCCTAAGTCATTCTGAAGTCAGCCCAATACTCCAAGACTCTTTACCAATCCAATTGGTTAGTATTTCACTAGGAGGCTTAATTGCCTAATTCCTAGTAGGTCTATTTTCACATTTTTAGGGATATTACTCCAAAAACCCCCAAATTCCCCCATACAAGACCTTGAAAATGTTCAAGGTGTCAACCAACACTATCAGAATCCAAAACTGTGACTTTTGAATACACTCATAACCCTAGTCTCTTGCAAGACCTAGATTTTAGCCTATTAATTAGGCCTCTGAACCAATCAGCATAAATAATTATCAAAATGATCTCCAATCTTTAATTCGCCTCCTTCCACCTTCGAATAATTTTAAGAGACTATCTAGGGCATATGAAAATACCACTAAGTCTTTCCCAAAAGGTCATGAGTGCTCGACCAAATTCCTTCTTCTCCCTATCCTGGCTCACCTGGTTTCACCAGTCAGCCATAGGGATTCCTACTTGGCCTAGGAAATTCATTTCAAATACAAAAATGAAAACCAAAACCCTATCTATAGACTCTATCCCTACCTCTCCCATGGTTTCAGTAAGTTCCACCAGTGGGATTTTAGGGTAGAGCCATTTCTATCTAAGTAGCACTGTATTGTCTTTGACAGACCAGTGACCTAGAAAATTCTCTAACTTCACAATGAAAGAACTTGAAAAAAAACTAACTACTACATATGAAAGGTAAATGAATCTAGTAAAATTTCATGGATCCTGATCTCCTCTCCCAATTTGTACACATATGTATAGGAGTAGAGAAACAATGAAAATTATAAGAATGCAGATATAGTCATCTATACAGAGGTTTTAGAAATAAGTGTTGCAATACAAAATATCATTAACCATTCCCAAAAATTGAATCCATGCTCATATACCAATAATGGGGTAGTTACAACCAATCTAACTACATTTTGCAATTTCTTGCAAAATTTTCTCGAGCAACTTTTTGCACTTTGTGCATTTTGACTTTCCTTCTCAACTCCATGGGTGAGTTTGACTTTAATGACCCTAGATAGGATATGTATGGTCATAAAACACCCCTCAAACCCATATTGCACTAAAATATCAACTTTTCCTAAATTATCCCAAAGTGACCCTAAATCACCTAATGAGCACTAAGGCTCTTACAAACATGAAGTCAATTTTTCATTGCATCCAACCCCTTAGACATTATTCCAAAACACACACAAACACCTAATACAACCCTAAATCACACCAAAACATCAAATAGGGAGGTGCCCTGCACCATACTCCCTTGGAAAAAAATAACTCAAGTCCCTTGAGTTAGGAGGTCTTGAATGGTGACCCCATGTTTCAGAATGTCTAGCTATGTCATCTAGGTGGCTTGAGCTTCAAGTAGTCCCTACCACTTGATGAGGTACTCTTTGTAGTTACCATTCAGTGGCATTGGGGTAGGTAAGTCTTTCACCCATTCATCATCCTCCCAATCTACAAGTGTAGATTGACTCGTGTCTAGAGATTGATCCCTTACAGGGATATAAGTCACAAACATTGAAAATGGGTGATATCCCCAAATTAGGAGGAAACTCCACTTCATAGGCATTCTTGCCATACTTATGTAAAATATTCAGTGGCCCTATCTTCTTCATGAGTAGTTTAGTTGGTTGGCCTTTGGGTAGCCTCTCCTTCCTGAGGTAGGCACAAACTAGATCCCCTACTTTGAACTACAAATCTCTTCTTGACTGATCAGCTTTGGATTTGTACTTCTCCACTTGTTTTTGTAAAGTCGTACTGACTTTATCATGAAGCTCCTTCATTTTTTTTGCAAATGACTCTCCTTGTGCACTCCTCTTGTCCTTTAAACTAAGATCCCTCAAGGATTGACCCCATATACTATCTCAAAGGGGTTCTTACCTGTACTCCTATTAATGGAGTCATTATAGGAAAACTCTACTTGCCCTATGATGTGATCCCATGACCGTCCATGTTGTGTAGTCAAACACCTTAGCAAGTTCCCAAGTGACATGTTGACTACCTTCATTTGTCCATCTCATTGTAGATGATAGGCTGAAGAGAAGGACAAGTTTGTTCCAAGCATCTTCCATAGGGTCCTCCAAAAGTGACCCAAAAAATTACTATCTCTGTCACTTACAATATTCAGGGGCAAGCCATGGATCCTCACAATGTCCCTAAAGAATAGAACTACAATTAGAGGAGCATAATTTGTTTTCTTGCATGGAATGAAGTGTGCCATTTTGCTAAAACAGTCCACCACCACAAACATGATTTCATGACCCCTAGGTGTCTTTGGTAACCCTGAAACAAAGTCCATACTAAGACACTCCCAAGGCCTTTGGGGTTTTTGATAGGGGTTGGTATAACCCACTGTTACTACGTTTTCCTTTTTCCCTTGTACAAATCTGACATTGTTCTACAAATATCTTCACATCTTATTGTAACATAGGCCAATAATAGTGGCTATTCACTTGCTCCAAAGTCTTATCCACTCAAAAGTACCCCCCCAAGTTGCCTTGGTGTTTCTCCTTCACAATATTTTCCCTCATTGAGCATTGATGAATACACATAAGGTGACCTTTAAACAATAGGCCTTCCTACAATACAAACTCACTAAAATCCACTTTGAAACCCTGCTAAAACTTCACACATGCTTCATAGGCTTCTCTGAAATCCTTGTCCTCCTTGTAGAGGTCCTTCAAATTATCCATCCCTACACTTTTCAGTTGTATCTCCTATATTGTGAGTACTCTTCTGCTAAGAGCATCTGCAACCTTGTTGCTAACTCCCTTCTTGTGTTTTATGACAAAAGTATAAGCCTGCAAGGACTCTACCCACTTCAAGTGTCTCTGATTCAGTTTTTCTTGCCCATTCAGACAACTTAGAGCATGGTTATCAGTGTAGACCACAAACTCCCTAGGTAATATATAGTGTGTCCACTTCTTAAGGGCTTGTAACATAGGATATAACTCCAAATCGTAGGTGGGGTACTTTTGTTTAGCCTCATTCAAATTTTCAGAGAAGAAAGCCATAGGATGTCCTTCTTTGCTTAGCACTACCTCAATAGCCAACTTTATAGCATCACATTATACCACAAATATTTGATTGAAATTAGAGAACCTAAGAGTAGGTAGTTTTGCAATCCTCTTCTTTAACATCTCAAACCCTTGGTTTCCTGCCACAGTCTATTCAAACTTCCATTTGATTCCACCTTTTATGGTGTTAAGAATAGGGGCACACACATGACTGAAATTTCTCATAGATTTCCTATAGTAGGAGGCCAACCCATGGAAACTCATAACGTCCCCTATGGATCTAGGTGTAGGCCATTCCAATATTTACTTAAATTTTTCAAGATCCATCTTCATGCATCCATTAGCAACCACAAAACTAAGGTAAACTAGTTCAGTTTTTAGAAACTCACACTTTTATTGATTTATCATCAACTTCTCTTGATGTATCTTCCTCAATACCATCTCTAAATGCTTCAAGTTCTCCTCTTTGGACCTGATAAAGATTAAAATATCATCAAGATAAACTATTACAAATTTACCAATGAACTCTGCTAGGACTTTATTCATGAGCCTCAAGAATGTGCTAGGTGCATTACATAGGCCAAAGGGCATTACTAGCCACTCATACAACCCCTCATTTGTCTTGAAGATTATCTTCCACTCATCACCAGGCCTCACTCTTATCTGATGATATCCTGACTTCAAATCCACCTTAGAAAAATAGCAAGAGCCTCCCAAATTGTCCATCAAATCTTCTATCCGAGGCATTGGGAACCTATACCTAATTGTGATCTTGTTTATAGCCCTAGAGTCCATACACATCCTCCATTTCTCATCCATTTTAGGTGCAAGTACTATTTGTACAACATATGGGCTTAAACTGTTCCTTATCAACCCCTTGTCCAACAATTCTTGAATCTATTTTTCTATCTTTGCATTCTGACTTGGTGTCATCTTATATGTTACTTTGTTTGGAAAATTTGCTCTAGGAATGTGGTCAATCTAATGAATCACATCCCTCATAGGTGGTAATGCACTTGGCAAACCATTATCTACTATGTCATGGTATTTCTCCAACAATGCTTGTATCACTCGTGGCAAAGTGACTTTCTCCTTTGTCTCCTCCTTTGATTTTTTCACTACTACACAATAGACTCCTTTCTCCTTCTTCATGGCCTTTAGAAACTCCTTCCCACTCAATAAAATCACACTTGTCTCCACATGCTTCTCCTCATTAGGCTCTGGCAAAGGATCCATCTGAAACTTCTTCCCCAACTTAGTGATCACATAACTATTTCTTTCCCCATCATGCATTGCTTTGACATCATACTACCATGGAAGTCCTAGGAGCATATGGCATGCATCCATAGGTAGTATGTCACATAGGACCTTGTCTTTATACTCTTAAATCTCAAAATCCACCAAATTTTGTTCATCCACCACTATTTGTTGACCCTTGTTCAAAAATGAAACCTTATATGGTGTGGTATGAGGTATCCTCCTTATTTTCAATTCGTCCACCATCTCTATGGATACCATGTTCTCAATGGAGCCAGAGTCTACTATTACTTTGAAAATCTTTCCATGAGACTTAAAAGTTGTCTTAAACAAGTTCTTCCTTTGAGGTGGCTCTATAGTGCTAGGCACTTTCAACAAAGTTCTCCTTAACATCAAGTTCTCTCCATCCATTACTGGCCCTACCTTGGAAATGGGAGAAGTAATACTTTGGGTGTCATCCTCTTGTACCAACTAATTCCTTCTATCCCTCATTGAAGATGAGGAAATCTTTTCAGGACATTTGCCCATTATGTGACCCACTTGGTTGCAGTTATAGCACCTGCCAGTGAAGACTGAATTGGATCTTCCTTGCGATTGAAATCTTCCTCTAGGAGGCCCTCTTCCTCTATATAATCCTCTTTGAAAATATCCCCTAAACTAATTGCTCCCACTATTATCCATAGATTTATTATCTTCTTGTGTATTAGGGCTTTATCCCCTACCAAAGTTACTCCTTCCTCTCTGAAAACCTCTATTATTATTACCACCTCTTCCTCTTTTATGGAAATCATTCCTCCTTCTAGCCTTATCCTCTGCTCTTAAGGCCAATTAGAAACATTTGTTCATACTGTTAGGAGCCATCATGCTAATCTCATATTGTATCCCTTGCCTCAACCCATTGAGATACCTTGCCACCTTCTCCATTTCCTCATCTTGTCTTCTAGCCCTTAGGCTCAACTTTTGAAACTCCTTGGTGTAAGCACTCACTATCATCTCCTTCTATCTTAAGTTCTGCAACTTTTGGTACATTTGGATTTCATAATCAATAGGAAATAATTGTGCCCTCAATTTGATTTTCATCCTCTCCCAAGAAACAATGTTTTTCTTTCCATTGGTTACCCTATCATCCTACATCATGTTCTAGCACACCAATGCAAATCCCTTGAGCCTAGCCTTAGCATAGCTAACCCTCTTCTCCTCTGAGATTTATTTGTAATCAAATTGGTTGTCAATGTCTTCAAGCCAATCCAACAAATCTTCTCCATTCAGACTATAACAGTAATATGGTATGTGTTCCATACTATCCTTGTTAAGGGACTTAAAGGAATCCAAGAATACCTTTTGTTCTTTATCCATCTTAGGTTCCTTTCCTTTGTTTGATGACTCTTCTGTCTAACTTTCATCATCTCCATCACTATCATCTCCCCATTCAGTGATCTTCTTTTTTCCCTTTGTCTCGGACACACTAGGCTTCTCCAAGAGGCCCTGAACCAATTCCACTATGGCATCCCTACTCATTTCCTTAGGAGGCATGTTTTCAACCTCTTGGCTCTCTTCCACTTTAGACATACACAACCTTCAAGAAAATATGGCTCTGATACCATTTTGATGTAGAAGATTTGGTACTCTAGAGATTTTCCTCACACGAAGATGCTTGTTAGTCAATTCCAACCCTCCAATGGTTGTTCCTTTTTGAATCTTCCTTCAATTAGGATCTCCAAGACCCTCATTTCAAACTTCTCCTCCAAGGTATAGTTGGTCTTTAGAAGATTCCAAATTTCCTAGGCTTAAGTAGTCCAACTAGTTCACCAAATGCCTAGTTTCTTCACTAGAACTCCTCCTAGAATGCCAAACCTCTACTTAGGATCTTCCCACAAATATACCAAGAATCCTATCAGTCTTCTTGACCCATCTTAGGTCATTATAAACTCATCTCAATACTCCAAGACTCTTTACCAATCCAATTGGTCAATATTTCACTAGGAGGCATAATTGTCTAATTCCTAGTAGGTCTATTTTCATAGTTTTAGGGCTATTAATCCAAAAATCCCCAAATTACCCCAAAAAATACCTTGAAAATATTCAAGGTGTCAACCAACACTGCCAGAATCCAAAACCCCAACTTCTGAAAGCACTCATAACCCTTGTTTCTCACAGGTCCTAGATTTCACCCTATTAATTAGGCCTCTGGACCAATCAGCATAAATAATTATCAAAATGATCTCCAATATTTGATTCACCTCCTTCCACTTTTGAATCCTTTTAAGAGACTATATAGGGCATCTAAAAATTCCACTAATTCTTTCCCAAAAGATCATGAGTTCTTGACCAAATTCCTTCTTCTCCCTATCCCGGTTCACCTAGTTTCACCAGTCAGCCATAGGGCTTCCTTCTTGGCCTAGGAAATTCATTGAAACTACAAAGCTGAAAATAAAAACCATATCCATAGACTCTATCCCTACTTCCCCCATGGTTTCAGTTAGTTCCACCAGTGAGATTTTAGGGCAGACCCATTTCTATCTAAGTAGCAGTGTATTGTCTCTGATAGACCAGTGACCTACAAAATTCTCTAACTTCACAATGTAATAACTTGAAAAAAAAAACTAAATAATACATATGAAAGATAAATGAATCCATGACACTTTCATGGAGCCCAATCTCCTCTCCCAATCCGTACATTATCGTACAAGAGTAGATAAACAATGAAAATTCAAGAATGCAGATACAACCATCCATACAAAGGTGTCAGGAATAAGTGTTGTAATCCAAAATATCATTAACCATTCCAAAACATCGAATCCATGCCCATATACCAAGCATGAGGTAGTTACAACCAATCTAACTACATTTTTCAATTTCTTGCAAAAGTTGCTCGAGCAACTTTCAAAGTTGCTAGCAACTTTCAAAGTTGCTAGCAACTTTTTGTACTTTGTGCATTTTGAATTTCCTTGTTAACTCAATAGGTGAGTTTGACTTTGATGACCCTAGATAGGATATTTAGGGTCCTAAAACACTCCTCAAACCCATATTGTACTAAAATATCAACTTTTCCCAAATTAGCCCAAAGTGACCCTAAATCACCTAATGAGCACTAAGGCTCTTAAAACATGAAGTTAATTTGTCATTGCATCCATCCCCTTGGAAATTATTCCAACACACACACAAACACCTAAGACAACCCTAAATCACACCAAAACATCAAATAGGGAGGTGCCCTGCACCAATTTTTACTTCATAGTCAAGTGTAGGTAGCCATGCTATTCTTTGTATAACTGGCTTGATGTATGTGAAGTCAATGTGTACCATGAAACATATATCAATCTTGAATTTCTCAATTAATTTATTCAGGATCCTTGCTCTCTTCTGCATTCTCTCCTTGAATCCAAAAAAGTATTCATCCATGATTGACTCAAAATTATCTCCTAGTGATTTTGTGAACTCACTAATTTGTATGGTAATTCGTCTTGTTTTATCTTATTTCACATTTCCTATTGATGGAAAATATTATTGGAAGTAGAATAATATGCACATCATAAGTGAACCATACTTACATGATTTTTTTTTTTGCATTATTGATTGTCTTTAAGTTTTCTTCTAACTGCTTGAGTAGAAGTTCTGATAGATCCAATTGAGTTCCTTTCTTGACAATCTTGTAGGTTGTATCCACTAATTTAGATGCAATGTTGTTCATCTTTCTATCCTAAAAGAACTTGTATCCTAAGACACATGCTCCAAATTTAAGTTCATCATCATTGATGGTGGATATTCATAGTCCTCTTCCATCCCATGTAGCTCTGATATTCTTCTCAATTTCAGCTTTAGGCGGGTGCTTTAATGCCTTTACCTTGTCGGTTATGGGGTATCGAGTGACAACATGTATCACATCCCTGGTTATTTATTTAGGCTCATCCAACCATAGCTTCCTATCATGTATCATGCTTAGCACTAATCTAATCCATTCAGTCTTTAATTCCTTTGGGAACCCTAGGGAATTTGTAAGCCCTTTTACCTTGATGTACTTGTGCTCATCTTTGATAGTACCAACATCTTTATATAGCTTCTTGAAAGCTTGTTCAATCTCTAGGTCACCAATTTCTACAATTTTGCATTGTATGTATGCTCGTACGTCTTTGATGAGCAAAACCCTAGCTGGTATTCATGATAATGCTCCAGCATTGTAAGGTTGTGATGCAACCTCTGGGAATATCTTATAATGTGGTTCTACATAGGTAGACTTCTTGACAAGTTTAACCTTATCCTTCTAAATACTCTTCAGTTTAGTTTTTGATGTTGTGGCCATTGTTTCTGAAATTTGGGGATTTTGATAAATGATAAATAGAGTTCTTGGTTATGTTTGGTACATACTTTAACCTTTGTAGCTATAAATTATCTACTTAGAATGCATTGAATTGGGTTGGAGTCATTCTGCAATGTTGTCACTTCTTGCTCTGGTTTCACTCTAGTCGCTTTGCTCAAATCACTAGTGACTAATGAAACCCTTTTCATCATCTATTTATAGACTTTTCCCTAATTTGAGTCATTAATGTTCAACCACTCCTTGGTGTGTGAATATGGAGTCGTCAGTTGAGACACTAACTTCCCTCTCAGTGACTATGTGATACTTTGGGATAGTTGTTTAACTTGTTACTTTCATTGACAGGTTTTGGCGTATGGAAAAGACAACTTTGTTAGCTCATATGATTGCCAAGGGATCTTGGTTTACACTAGAAACTTTAGCATTTACATGTTCACCGATGATTCTCAGTAAATGCAGACAATTCATCTTTTATTTTATACTGATGCATTTCCCTATGTATTAATCAATCAAATAGTTTTCACAGAATTTAACAAGTAATACCATAGTGCATCTATAATCATGCTAATTTGGAATTTCAACTATGTATGATTGGAACTAATGCAAAATATAACTTGGTGTAATGTAGTTCCATACTTGTTCTGCTTAGGTGGGTGTAGTGATGTCACCAGATCTATTGGATAGAGTGTCACCAATTGCATTTCTTGGTCCAGCTTCATCATTGCTTGTATCCTTCCTCCACATTTTGTTTCTCATCTTCCTAATGTCTTCAATGGTTTTTTCATTGGCAAAGGTGCTGGTCTCTTTCATTCAGTCTTAGCAGTCTTTCTTGAGATCACCGACTTTATGATAGTGTAAACATGCCCTTCCGGGGTTAGTCCATCCTCTAGGTTTTCTTGTCCATTGTCTCATGCAATTTTCACCAATGTGGCCAAATCTTCCACATGCTGTACAATTTTCCCAAGTTTTGTAATCCCATACATACTAGTTACTGACTCTATTTGGTTCATAGGAAGATTCTTGACCTTTAGGCTTCCATGCTTTCTTTTTCTTCTTCCAGCATTCAAGAGTAGTGTGCACAGGCAATTTGAAAGTAGGACATTATTTGTCCATGTAGGTTTCCTTCTTTGGTTGTTTTATCTTAGACTTACATTCATATGCTTTATGTCCTTTCTTTTTACATTTATAACAACTTCCTATGAATGAAGATGTAGATTTAGGAATACCTTTCATTTTTCTCTTGCATACGTTTGATGTGTGGCCTTGCTTTCCACAACGATTGCATGTCACCTTTCTCGCTCTTGGATTTTCATAGACATTCTTTGGTTCAGCTAGATTATGTGATTCTTCATTATTGGTATAGCCTAGTTTGATGTTTTTGTTGGCTCTCCTTTGTTCATCAAGAAAATCATCCATTCTTTTATTACTTTCTTCAGCTCTCTTGATTATCTCATTATGTTGTTGCTGAATTCTGAGTTCTTGTTTCAGCTTTTCATTTTCTTCCCTTAGCCCAATGATAGCTTCTATTCTTTCAATGAGTTCAACAATCACTCTATTTGCCTCTTGACTCATAAGAATAATCTGATTTATAATTTCATGATGATGTTCTGTAAGTCTCTGTATTTTAGAATTTTTTTTCTTGTATCTTTTCAATAATCTTTCTTCTATCATCAATAGCTAGGGTTCTCTATTTCTCAGCTTGTCTAGCATTGTTCATGACATCGATCATTCTTACCATATATGTCTCTTGAGAAATTTTCAAATATTTCCCTTGTCTAGCCAGATGTTGACTGATTTCATTTAAGCTTGTGATGCTTTCTTCTGATGTATCTGATGCTTTGCTTGAAGTAGATCCTAAAGACTCAAATAGATCTAGTGTCTCTTCTTCTTGGTAATCTGATTCATTACAGCAAGATGCCATAATCCTTCTTTCATCTAACAACTATCTCATTTTTATTCTAGCTTCTTTATACTACTCATAGAAGATCTGAATTTCTAGCTTCTGATTCTCAATGCTTTTGTCAAGTGTGTACTTCTCCATTGTATGATATTTTCACTTAAGTCTTTAAGCTTTCCAAATAAGAGTTCTAGCTCTGATACCAATTGCTGGAAATAATGGGAAGTGTGTACTAAGAGGGGATGGGTGAATTAGTACCTCTAAAACTTTTATCTCTTTTAACCTTTATCCTTTGTGTAATCAATTGTGTAACTAACCATCTATTCTATACTATCTTTGTGTAAGACATATCAATTTTAAACTTAGTCAACCATGTCAACATTCATAGAAGCATTCATGAAAGTAATTGATTCATAACACATGATATAATATGGCAAAAAACCCCTATTAGAACGTGAAAACTGCAGTGGGGATAACACCTACAAAATCTTCACTATCTTCAGATTGGAAGGGGTCCGTTAAGGCTTAAAATTTGATCACTTCTGATGATCTACCCTATTAGGACTATTATGTGGAAGCCGGTTAAGATCTACTGTGTTAATAGCTTTAGCAACACTATTTAGTGTGCACTCAATTTTGAGATTTATAATAGGATTGTTAAATCCACCTTCCTTGAAAGGATTTCTTCTATTTGCTACACTTTTTAGAATGTAGACAAAAATACTTATTGAGCTGAGTGTATGCAATCTAACTATTGTTGATTATAGATCTATTACAATTCACATGTCTATATGTATTACCTATTGTGGTTGATTAATACTTCTAGTTTTTGGTAGCCTCTATTCTTGGTTCTTGATAACCAATTTCATCTTTTTTTGTTGTTCCTCTTAAAAATCTTAGTCTAATCCATAGATGTACTTGTTGGCTACATTAATCCTCTTCTCTTCTTATATTGAATGATTACAAAATCTATTTATAAGATAGATTGACCTAATTAAGTTTCATGAATAAAAAAACTAACTCTATGATCTCAGGTTTACAAATTTACCTTGATCTCCTAGTCTGCATGTTTTCAATCAATTAGACTGATTAAAAAATTAACAATAATGTTTCTTTTCCCTTAAGAAATGGTTTTAAAACAAAACAAACCTCTATAACTAGAATATGACTGTTTTATTTGACGTGGAAGTCAAATCAACTTTTTCTAGGATTTAACTGACTTTCAGTGTCTGATACTCAGTTTTCTCTTAAGTCAATTTGACTGTTTTTCGGGGTTCCTAGTTGAACTATTTGTCGGGTTGGTCTTTATCTGTTCTCTGGGTTTGAACTAAAAAATTTAGTTTTGGTGTAGTGTAACTGATAGTTTATACAACTTTTTTTCTCATTGCATACTTATGGAAAAGCTTTATGTTTATTAACTTACTCTATTGATTTGGAGCAGGTGTTATACACATTCTCTTGCATATGTTTCATGTGTGGCTTTGCTTTCTACATTGATTATGTGTCAGCTTTCTTAGTCTTGGATTTGCATAGACATTCTTTGGATCAACTAGATTAGGTGATTCTTCATTCTCAGCATAGCATATTATGGTGTTGTTGTTGGCTATCCTTTGTCCATCAAGAAAATCATCCATTCTTTTATTACTTTCTTCAGCTCTCATGATTATCTCATTATGTTGTTGAATTCTGAGTTCTTGTTTCAGCTTTTCATTTTCCTCACTTAGCTCACTGATAGCTTCTATTCTTTCAATGAGTTCAACATTCACTCTGTTTGCCTCTTGATTTATAAGAATAATCTGATTTGTAATTTCATGATGACGTTCTATAAGTCTCTGTATTTCTGACTCTTTTTCTTGTATCTTTTTAGTAATATTTCTTCTATCATCAATAGCTAGTGTTCTCTCTTTCTTAGCTTGTCTAGCATTGTTCATGACATCAATAATTTTTACCATCTGTGTCTCTTGACTAATTTGTAGAGATTTCCCTTGTCTAGCCAGATGTTGACTGATTTCATTTAAGCTTGTGATGCTTTCTTCTGATGTATCTAATGCTTTTCTTCAATTAGATCCTGAAGACTCAAATAGATCTGGTATCTCTTGTTCTTGGTAATCTATTTCATTACAGCGAGATGCCATAATCTTTCTTTAATCTAAAAACTATCTCATTTTGATTCTAGCTTCTTTATACTGCTCATAGAAGATCTGAATTTATATCTTTTGATTCTCAATATTTTTGTGAAGTGTGTACTTCTCCATTGTATGATCTTTTATCTTAAGTCTTTAAGCTTTCCAAATAAGAGTTCTAGCTCTGATACCAATTGTTGTAAATAATGGGAAGTGTGTACTGAGAGGGGAGGGGTGAATCAGTACCTCTAAATTTTTTATCTCTTTTAACCTTTATCCTTTGTGTAATCAATTGTGTAACCAACCATATGTTCTATACTATCTTTGTGTAAGACATATCAATTTTTAACTTAATCAACCATGTAAACATTCATATAAGCATTCATGAAAGTAATCGATTCATAACACATGATATAATATGGAAAAAAACCCCTATTAGAATGTAAAAACTACAGTGGGGATAACACCTACAAAATCTTCACTATCTTCAGATTGGAAGGGGCCGGTTAAGGCTTACAATTTGATCACTTCTAATTATCTACCCCATTAGGAGTATTATGTGGAGACCCATTAAGATCTACTTTATTAAGAGCTTTAGCAACACTGTTAAGTCTGCATTCGGTTAAGAGATTTACAATAGGATTGTTAAATCCACCTTCCTTGAAAGGATTTTTTCTATGTGCTACTGTTGCCCAATTTTTTCCATCCTTGTGCAATTTTGCTCAAAACCCTCAGACCCCCAAAACCCTAAGTCCTTCATGTGCAATGAGGTAATTTACCCTAGATCTTGGCTCTTATGTTTCGCAGTTACTTTTTCCCATCACTAAGAGCATGTGCTTAATTTCCAAGTCGCGTGATCGCTTCAGCCTGGGCGAATATACTTTTTCTTCTCCCAACTTTGCTTTTCAATTTGTCGTGTAGTCTCATGACCTTATCGAATATTCCCTTTGTGTTCCCAGACTTAGCGATGAGCCCTCAGTCGCGATGTCGCGGAATAGTAACGTTACAAGTCACATAAAGAATGGGGCCCGCCCTCAGTCGCTTGATCGTGAGAAGAATTCAATAGTCAATGAAGTGTCTCCCGACTTTGCGATAACCTTTGGTCGCCTTGTCGCCAGATCAGGTAATGGTTAGCAGTTAAACAAGCCTTCAGTCAGGTGATCGCAAGATGTTCCTGGCAGTTAAAGAAAGTTGCTTAGACTTTCCGACTAGCCTTCTGTGGTCCCCACTTGCATTGTCGCTAGAACCAAGTGATGACTCAGCTCCCCAGTGTGCAACAGACGAACCAATGGCCATGCGACAGGTAGCATATGGCAAGTGGATGTAGAGTGCTTGTCGGCAGGTCGCCAGACGAAGTAAATTGGGTCACACGACTTGGTGACTAAGTGTTCTTTTCCCTATGTCACATGATCGCGAGATGATTTAAGGGCATGCTCAGTTTTTCAGTAATTAAATGATAGCCGTCCGATGCAAAGCACAGAAGATCCAATGGTAGTCGCGTAGTCTGGTGATCAAAGTGCCCTATGAGAAAAGTACTCCCGACTCAGCACCAAGGGGTAGTCGAGATGTCGCTAGAAAGGGTTAAGGGACACATGCTGACTGTTAAGATAAGTCAAAGGGCTCAGACGAAGGATTCCCCGACTTGGCGACTAGCATTGTCGCATGGTCTCAGAATAGAAAGATAACATCTGGCGACTGGGTGACAAGCTGTGACGGTTAAAGGAGGCAGTTAGACACAAGGTCACGGGATGGATGGTGAGTTAAGGTTATCTCCTCGTGACTTTGATTTCATACAGTCGGGATATCACCAGATCTGGACTCAGGTTTACCAAGGGTAAAAAGTGTTTTGTCGCCAGGTCGTGGGATGATACCATGGTTAAGGACCGATGCTCACAACAAGGAGACTAACGGGCAGTCACGTTGTCGCCTGACTTTGAATTTGAAATTTGGCCGCAAGTTTGACACTGTGAAACGCTCGGCAGCCATGGTTTCTGTTTGCTCGTGTTCCAGAATTGATCAGAAGGTTTCTAGTCATAGGAAATCATACACAGATAATTCTACCGATATTTGAATAGATTTGTTTCAATGTCAGTGAAAAGAGGAGGTTCAGTGTGTTTCAGAATAGAGCAGAATTATGACTGAGTTTCCAGAAGTGCCAAGAAGAAGGAGAAGAAGTCTTGGGCGATGACAAGGAGAACACTTGGCCACGCACTGTTCACAGAAAAGAGGGACAGTTATTATCGAGGAATATGAGTGAACAGGTGTGCATGACTATTCAGAGTGAACATAAATGCTACTATCCACCATCTACCAAATCTAATTTTCAATTGCCAGATCGAGAAGACCAGGAAAATATCTATGAATATCTATTTGACTCAGTCATTCTCCACCGCCTCTTCTCTCTCTTTTCCTCTCTCCTGTGATTTTAGGGTTAGGGTTTTCCATGATCATCCGAAGCTTGTTGCATCCTAAGGGATTCCAAGATGTTCATAGCCCTATTTATAGCAGAAAAGTTGCAATGGCAAGGGTCGGTTCTTCTTCCTTTTGTTCTTGCTATCTTTGTAACTTTTTTGGAGTTCCTGACAGAGACAAAGAGATTTTGTAACCCAGGAGTTCATTTTTATGCAGAAGGCATGCTCTGTGACATTTCTTTCCTTGGTATATTTTGTGCATGAGTCTGTAACTCACTATGAGAAGTAATATGCAGAGTTTCAATTCTTGGATCGATTTGCTGGATTGTGTCAACCTTGTCTCTTTTCTTCTTGTCTGTATGTGTCTTGATTGTTGATGGATTAACTATGGATGATTTTATTCTTCTTAATCAATCCTTTCATAGCATCTACTTGCAGGAGAGTATGTCTGCTTGCAGGTTGTAACTAGTGTTTTATTGTTTAAAGCTATTAACTGTGAAGAAGTCTTTCCTTTTAACTGGTTTACTCATGACCTTGTTATGAAATATTTAT
>MU226277.1:1095884-1142787 GCA_018584345.1 Thuja plicata | reverse complement strand
AGTGTTTTATTGTTTAAAGCTGTTAACTGTGAAGAAGTCTTTCCTTTTAACTGGTTTACTCATGACCTTGTTATGAAATATTTATGCATGCCTATACAAGGGACTCGTGTTCTACTTTCAATTCAGATTTAGTTGACCCACGGGTTTATCCTGTGTGTGTTATGTTTTCATGCCATTTTCGGTGCATCACCTAGTAGGTAGTTTGCTTTTAGTCATTTCCCTTTCAAAGCAATCCTACTATCCCTTTCCCTCAAAAGTTTACTTTCCTGTTTAAGAAGAAAATTAAGGTGATTATCCAAGAGGAACCAGCCTAGAATCTGGAGGTTTCATCTCAGTTAGCATAGGTCCCACAACCTGGAGATGATTCCCTTGTTATACTGGATTATCAAGACCAAGAGAGCTTGAGATCAGAGGCGCAAATTCAGTGTATAACAACTACACTTGTTAGAATGCAGACAAAAATACTTATTGACCTGAGGGTATACAATTTAACTATTTCCGATTACAGATCCATTACAATTCACATGTATATATGTATTACCTATTGTGATTGATTAATACCTCTATTTCTCGGTAGCCTCTATTCTTGGTTCTTGATAAGCAATTTCATATTTTGTTGTTGTTCTTCTTAAAACTCTCATTCTGATCCATAGATTTTCTTGTTGGATACATTCATCCTCTTCTCTTCTTATATTCAATGATTAGAACATCTATTTATAAGATAGATTGACCTAATTAAGTTTCACAAATAACAAAACTAACTTTATGATCACAAGTTTATAAATTTACCTTGATCTCCTACTCTACATGTTTTCAATTCGGTAGACTGATCAAAACAATTACAGTAATGTTGCTTGTCCCTTAAGAAATGGTTTTAAAAATTAAAAAAACTCTATAAATAGAATGTGATTATTTTATCTGATGTGGAAGTGAGATCCACTTTTTCCAGGATTTAACTAAGTTTTGGTGTCTAATGCTCGATTTTATTTGAATTTAGTTTGACTATTTTTTAGTGTTCTTAGTTGAACTGTATGTCGGGTTGGTCTTTATCTATTCTCTATGTTTGAACTAAAAACCTGACTTTCGGTGTAATGTAACTGATAGTTTATATAACTTTTTACTCATTGCATACTAATAGAAAAACTTTATGTTTATCAACTTACTTGGTTGATTTTGAATAGGTGCTATAAACATTCTCTTGCATACATTTGATGTGTGGCCTTGCTTTCTACATTGATTTCATGTCAGCTTTCTTGGTCTTGGATTTGCATAGAGATTCTTTGGACCAGCTAGATTAGGTTATTCTTCATGCTTCGTATAGCGTAGTTTGGTGTTGTTGTTGGCTCTCCTTTGTCCATCAAGAAAACCATCCATCATTTTATTACTTTCTTCAGCTCTCTTGATTATCTCATTATGCTACAGCTAAATTCTGAGTTCTTGTTTCATCTTTTCACTTTCTTCCCTTAGCTCACTGACAGCTTCTATTCTTTCAACGAGTTCAACATTGACTATGTTTTCCTCTTGACTCATAAGAATAATATAATTTATAATTTCATGATGATGTTCTGTAAGTCTCTGTATTTCAGACTTTTTGCTTGTTTCTTTTCAGTAATCTTTCTTCTATCATAAATAGCTAGGGTTATCTCTTTCTCATCTTGTGTAGCATTGTTCATTACATGAATCATTCTTAACATCTGTGTGTCTTGACTGATTTGCGGAGATTTCCCTTGTCTAGCCAGATTCTGAGTGATTTCATTTAAGCTTGTGATGCTTTCTTCTGATGTATCTGATTCTTTGGCTGAAGTAGATCCTGAAGACTCAAATAGATCTGGAATCTCTTCTTCTTGGTAATCTGTTTCATTACAGTGAGATGCCATAATCTTTCTTTCATCTAACAATTGTCTCATTTTGATTCTAGCTTCTTTATACTACTCATAGAAGATCTAAATTTCTAGCTTCTTATTCTCAATACTTTTGTCAACTGTGTACTTCTCCATTGTATGATATTTTCTCTTATGTCTTTAAGATTTCCAAATAAGAGTTCTATCTCTGATACTAATTGTTGGAAATAATGGTAAGTGTGTACTAAGAGGGGACGGGTGAATCAGTACCTCTAAAACTTTTATCTCTTTTAACCTTTATCCTTAGCGTAATCAATTGTGTAACCAACCATCTGTTCTATACTATCTTTGTGTAAGACATATCCTTTTTTAACTTAATCAAACATGTAAACATTCACGAAAGTAATTGATTCATAACACATGATATAATATTGCAAAAAACCCCTATTACAAGGTAAAAAATGCGGTGGCGATGGCACCCAAAAATTCTTCACTATCTGCAGATTAGAACGGGCCGGTTAAGGCTTACAATTTGATGATTTCTGATGATCAACCCTGTTAGGAGTATTATGTGGAGTCCAATTAAGATCTACTCTGTTAAGAGCTGTAGCAACATTTTTTAGTGTGCACTCAATTAAGATATTTTCAATAGGATTGTTAAATCCACCTTCCTTGATAGGATTTCTTCTATTTGTTACACTTGTTAGAATGAAGAAAAAATACTTATTAACCTGAGTGTATGCAATCTAACTATTTATGATTATAGATCCATTACAATTCACATGTATATATGTATTACCTATTGTGATTGATTAATACCTTTGTTGCTTGGTAGCCTCTGTTCTTGGTTCTTGATAACCAATTTCATCTTTTATTTTTCTTCTTCTTAAAACTCTGATTCTGATCCATAGATGTACTTTTTGGCTACATTCATCCTCTTCTCTTCTTATATTGAATGATTACAACATCTATTTATAAGATAGATTGACCTAATTAAGTTTCACAAATACCAAAACTAACTCTATGATCACAGGTTTACAACTTTACCTTGATCTCCTAGTTTGCACATTTTCAATCAGTTAGACTGATTAAAACAATTACAATAATGTTGCTTGTCCCTTATTCAATGGTTTTAAAACAAAAAAAACTCTATAAATAGAATGTGAGTGTGTTATCTGACGTCAAACTCAGATCCACTTTTTCCAGGATTTAACTGACTTTCAGTGTCTGATTCTCGGTTTGCTCTGAAGTAAATTGGACTGTCTTTCGGTGTTCCTGGTGGACTTGTCTATCAGGTTGGTCTTTATCTATTCTCTAGGTTTGAACTGAAAACCTGACTTTCAGTGTAGTGTAACTGATAGTTTATACAACTTTTTTTCTCATTGCATACTAATGGAAAAACTTTATGTTTATCAACTTTTTTGATTTATTTGGAACAGGTGCTCTACACATTCTCCATGGCTCTAAAAAATTAGGGTAATTTTTAAAAAAATGCTTCATATCTTCAAAACCAAGAACCTCAATTCTCATTTCAGTCAATAAATATATCCTACTCAATGCATCAGCAACTCTGTTAGAAACTCCACTCTTATGCTTTATCACTAATGTGAAACTATGCAAGTACTCTACCCATTTCATATGTCTCTAATTCAACTTATTATGACTACGTAAATATTGTAAATCCTTATGATCATTATATAATACAAATTCACTAGACATCAAATAATGTCTCCATTTTTTCAAAGCTTGAACAATAACATAGAATTCTTGATCATAGACAAAATATTTCCTGTTAGCATCATTCAACTTATCACTAAAGAAAGATACATGTTTACCTTCTTAAGTCAACACAACTCCTATTGCACTTCCACTTGCATCACATTCAACTTGAAATACCATATTGAAATTAGGTTAGGCTAACACTAGAAATTGAGCAACCTTTTGTTTCAAAGTCTCAAAACTTTTATCAGCTCCATGTGTCCATTTGAATTCTCTTTTGTCTCCCCTCATTGTCCCATTCATAGAATTATAAATAGAACTAAAATTTCTGATAAAATTCCTCTAAAAAGTTTCCAATTCATTAAAGGATCTTACCTCGCTAACATTATCAGGTGTAGGCCAATTAAGTATAGTTTCAACTTTCTCAGGATCCATCTTCAAATCATCAGCTTAAATTACAAAACCTTAATACACAAGTTCTTCTTTCATGAAGGAATAATTTCTCAAATTTATCAGCAACTTTTCCTCTTCTAATCTTTGTAACACTTGTCTTATATGCATCAAATTCTCTTCTATAGTCCTATTGAATATCTAAATATCACCCAAGTATAAAATCATACCTTTATTCAAGAACTTCTTGAAAACTTCATTCATTAGCCTCATAAATATATGTGATGCATTAGTTAAACCAAAGGGCATAACTAACAACTCATACAAACCTTTTTCTGTCTTGAAAACGGTCTTCCATTGATCACCTTCTATGATTTTGATATGATGATATCCATTCTTCAAATAAATTTTGATAAAATATTTTTCCCCACTCAAGCAATCCATTATATCATCCATCCTCGGTATACAAAACCTATACTTAACTATTATCTTATTGATTTCTCTTGAGTCAGTGCATATTCTCTATTCTCCATTCTTCTTAGGTGCCAATATTGCTAGTACTACACATGGAATCAAACTTTCTATGATCAAAACCTTGTTTAACAACTCATGAACTTGTCAGTTGACTTTCTCATTCTTGGTCAGTGTCAACTGGTGTGGTGCCTTGTTTGGAAAACTATCTCTAGTAATTAGATCCATACAATGACTAATATCTCTCATCGATGCTAAACCATCAGGTAAATTATCTGAAATGATCTCCTTCTACTTGGTGACCAATTTCTTAACTTCTTTAGGAACTTTATCTTTTGTTTTCTTACTCTTAGGAATCAAAGCATAACAAATATCATTCCTTTTCAAATATTTAAAAAAAATGTCTACCTTCCATCAAACTAACTTTCACAGATGTACATATCTCACCAACAGATTCATCAATGAAAGGTAACAAGATTTTCTTCTTTCCGTAAACCCAAATAGTATATTTGTTCACTCTTCTATCATGTATAAAATGTCTATCATATTTCCAAGGTCTAACCAATAGAATATGACAACAATACATAGGTATAATATCACACAACACCTTATCATAATACTTCCCAATTCTTAGATTCACAAAACATTGTTCACTCACCATTAATGTATGCTCATCCTTGATCCATGAAATATGATAGGGCTTCAGGTGCCTCATTCTTTCCAAGTGTAAGTTTGTGAACATCTCCTTTGATGCTAGATAATCTGAGTTTCCACTATCAACAATTGCTTTCCAAAATTTGTCTACAACTCTGCATTTGGTCTTGAACAGAATTTTCCTTATAGGATCTTTCTTATTATTCTCAAACCATAATATTCTTCTAACCATTAGGTTTCCTTCCTTCTCAGGTGAATTTGGTAAGTCTTCTTGCACCAAATCATTTCTTCTACTACTGACTTTCTTGCTTCCATGTGTACACTCAAAAGATCTATGTCCTTCTTCACCAAAATTGTTACAAGTTCCTTGGAACCCTCTTCTGCTATATCCACCTCAGGAGTAGTTGCCTCTTCCTCAGAATAAACTTCCACCTTTCAACTCAGTCTTACCCTTGTCTTGATCTATTTTTTCTAGATTTGTCTTGTCCAAATCAAATCTACCCCTTCCTCTAGGGAATCTACCACATTTTCCTCTTTGCCTTTATTGATATCTTTTGTTCAATTTCTCCTCAACTTTTATGGAAAATGGATATGCCTCTTCAATCCTCTCCATCTTTACCAAGATGATCTCATCTTATATATAACTTCTTAATCCATTCAGGTATCTTTCTATTATTTCCACCTCATCTTCAATGTGTATAGATCTAATGTCTAATCTTTAAAATTCCTTGGTATAATCTTTTACCGAGCTATCTTTCTGCTTCAAATTTTTCTTTCTCATAACAAGGTTAATGTGGTAATAACAAGGTAGAAACTTGTCTTTCAATTTGTTTATAATATTATCTCATACCTTGATCTTGTCTTTACCCTTGTTATTTCGATCTAATTGCAAATTTTCCCACCACAGGGATGCATGAACTTTCAACTTTGTACTTGTAATGTTCACTATTTTCTCTTCTAATACATTCTCATGCTCAAATTATTTTCCCATCTCGGTTACCCAATCTATCAACTCATTAGAATCAAACTTTCCACTATACCTAGGAGGATTAAACTGGGGTGTGGACTTCAAGCTTGTCAATGCTCACAAGAATATCTCTTCTTCCTGATCCATCACAAGTGCAGGTGAAGCTTCTCCTTGCACTTCTTCAACTTCATCATTAGTAACATATTCAATATTTATTTCTCTATGCTAGGCTATCTCAAAAGCTTCCAATCTTGCAACAAACTATAGATTATCATATCAGCTAGACCTATATCTACATTTCTGCTCCCACAAACCATCTTGAAAAGCTCTGCACTTTTTGGTCAAATCATAATCTTCTACCGTACAAAAATATCACTAGAGTTCACAAAAAGGAACCTTAGATATAACCTTCACTCTAATACCACCTGACACAAGGAGGGTCTGGACAACCAGGGCCCAGTGCACTTCCATATATCCAAACCAACTTGCAGAACAAATCAGAAGCAACAACATAAAAAAGGGAGAGAAAGAAAGAAAAATATTCTTATTATTTCATCTAACATCATGCATTCTAGGCTGTAAGGCCTTCTTTGTTTCAGCCATATACATTCAGATATTTACAAAATAATCTTCATACATGTGAGGTCATAGACATGCAATCAAAATCTTCTATCCCAATTCCTACCAAAAAACTGCTACCAAATATAAGATGAAAACTAAATATATACAAGAGACTACAAAAGAGGTTAGCACAAATGATCCTAAATATCCAACATAGGAAACAACAAATACCTTGAGTTAGGTCCACTCGTATCCCAATGAGAGACCTTAATATTAATTACACTAAAAAAATAAAATGCATATGTCAGCCACAAGATCTAATGTTCAAAAACCAACTTTGTGAGAAAGACTACCAAGCACAAAAACCAGTGAGTGAAAACCACTGAGAAACCAGAGCAACCACCAGGACCCCATTGGTCAAGCCCCCCAAAACAAGTTACTGAGCCTGAGGAGTGAAACAAAAAACCTTCAATATACCCACAAGTATAGTTACCGAGTACTTTTACTGAGCAGTCTCCAAGAAGCTACCAAACCAAAACAAACATATTTTTGGTTGATACAGGATTGCCAAGAACCCAAGATGATCCTAAATCAATTACTCATAGAGAGATTGAGATCATTATTAACACCTCTGTCCACCCAAATGAAAAAATCCTCTCAGACCATCTTGGACCCCACTAGACCAAAATAGAGAACTATTTTCTCAATTGAAAATAGATAATAAATTTTAGAGAGTGACCATGAAATGGATCAAGGATTTGAAATTTAGAGGCCTTACCTTTATTGATAGGTTGATAAAGTATTATGATGCTCTGGTGATGGTTAGAAATGTATTAATCTCATAAATTAGAGTGGTCACAATGGAGGGAGTGACACATAAATAAAACATGAAAAAAATAAAGGAGGTGATGGATATGGGGACTACAACAGCTCTAAGCCTCAAACTCATCCAACCACTTGAAGACCCCATTCAAAAAAGGATTTTTAGCTTAGGATACAAATGTGAGTGCATTGAGAAAAGTGTGGCTAATTTAAATAAGAAAGAAGCCAAAGAAATGATAGAGAAAATAGTTAATTATTTTAAAGACATTGGTTATGAGCTATGAAAGAAAGACAATTCTAGAGTTGTCAAAGTAGATGATTTTAAGAAATAATACAAGCATAGTATTGATATTATTATTGATCCCATTGAATTCTACAAGAAGGAGTGTAAGAAGTTGACAAGTATTGATGCTACCTTGATGTGGTGTTGTAATCATCACCACACTTGTATTGCTAAAGTAAAAGAGATTAAATAATGTAAATGATGTATTGGGCCATCAAAAATACTAATGTTTTCATTCATGAACATGACGATATTACATTAGTTGTGAACTCCCTACATGTGTAAAAAGATAAATAGGCAATTCTAGAATCATCTGCAAAGGAAGGAGAAGGGGGAGCATTATGACATGCACCAGTTAATTTCTATTTTTAGTCTTTTTGTTATGTTTTAATACTATGTATTTTAAGAATTTAAGTTTCATTGTATTTAAAGGACATCAATTAAAGTATATGGGAATAATTTATTGGGAATTTGAAAACACTACTTATATGGAAATGAATGAAAATGAAAAGGATCGATAGTTTGTATCACTCTATTTCTTTGACAGCTAAGCGAGACTCAAATTTTGGACTATTATTGTTTTTAATATGAAATTTCCTTTTTTTTGTATTGAATAGTGATTAACAAATTTTATTGAGGCGACACTTTATTTTTTCTAGATAAAGTCATGGTGTTCTTCATGACACTATTTACTCATATAAATTTCATTGATGTTGTTATGGGGTGAAATCTATTTTTAATTTAGAGCAAGCATTGTGTTTTCTTCTTTATGTGGGAATGTCAGTGGTAAAGATAAATTTTATGCCTCTGTAGAATTTTTGATAGAATTATTTTAATTTCTTATTTGAAATTATTCCAAAGTGATGAATGATTGTTAACACCTTTCCTTCTTTTTGGTGAAAATCATACCCATTTGTTAGGAAGTTAGTTTTAAATACTGATTGTACATTTGTGAAAGGGAATTATACCTTTAAAATTTAGAGAGAAACTATCATAGTTCACTCAAGAATTGATTGATAGATTGGCCTTAGGGATAAAGAGTCAAGAAGTTAGGCCAATCTATTAGCCAACTAATTTTTGGCAACTCTTCTAAGGAGTTGAATAATTATTTTATACGATCATTCACCTGGATATGAGGACTAATAGTACTTACTCATGAGAACATAATTCCTATAATCTAACCTAACCTCAATTTTTTAGCATGAACACGAAGATATAATTGGACAAATTGACACCCTTTCTTGCAAAATGTTTAGAATTTCAAAATATTATAGGCAAGCAAACCAAGTTCTAGAAAGAGGAGAGGAGTTTGAAAAAAATTTGACGATGGATTTAATAAGACAAAGGATGAGACAAGAATTGATTGTAACAAAAAGTCAATAATTAAATCATGGTCCTGAAGCTCCACAAAACTATCATTAACCCTGGAATCAATAAGCACCAACATAGCCAAGTTTTAGTAGACTAGAACTTAGAAGATATACACGGAGTGAGAAATAAAAAAGGGGCTATTGATCCTATTTTAAAAAATCTTCAAGAGTCACATTTTTTTTATATAGTGCACCTTCTTGGAGAAGAAAAAGTAGACCACTTCTACTTGCAAAGATAACCCCTTCATCTCCAACCTTCTAATTTTAACTCTTCACAAGGTTACTCTTCCTTCTAGAGTTAACCCTTCCCTTCTACCATTTTGTTTTGTAAGAAATATGGCTCAACCAATGTTATGGGGAGAGGTTATTGGCCCATTGAACCTAGGTCCTCTGAATAATATACCCAAATTTTCTAGAAATAACTTGTCAAATTTGTCAGGTGATGGAAATGTTTCTACAGATGAACATATTCCATCTTTCTTTGTCTCTTGTGGGGTCTTGGGAGTAAAACACTAGGATGTTGTGTTCAGGTTATTTTTGGAAACTTTGGTAGATAGATCTAAAAAATGGTTCTACCTCCTAGATCCTTCTTTAATTATAGGATAGCCCTCTATGAGAATGCAATTTAAAACAAGGTTTAAGAGTGTAGAAGATGAGCATTCCTTCCTAGCCTAGTTGACACATATTAAAAAGAGATTATTGTACCTATGAGAGAGTTTGTTGCAAGATTTAACAAGATTGTAAATACAAATCCTACCAATCAATTCCTAACAAGAGATAATCATAAAAGTATCTTTTGGAATTCAATGCCACCAAATGTCATATTTTATCCAAGGAGGGACATGGTGACTAATCAAGCTAATACTTAAACCATGGATATAAAATTAGAAGATAATTTTATTACTACAGGGAAATAGAAGGATTTAGAAGAAAAAACCAAAATGTATCTACTTCCTTAGAATCCATGATCCAAAGGTTAGGTAATGATATAATTGTGATTAAGAGATAGATTTACAAAGCCAACTCTTCCCTCCAATAACCTTATTGGGATAGTTTAAGGGGGTAGTTAAACAATAAGAAGGTACTTCCTTCACCCTTAACAAAGGTTAGCTATTGGAGCACCACCTAACTCTAGAAAAGGGAATATGTCCATTTTTTACCTGACTATGGATCATGATGGGGAGATGTACCCTGAGATGAAAAGATATACGTAGTAGGTCACTACTAATGAGACTCAAGAGGATGCTATCAGAGAGAATTCTATTTCAGGTCAAACTAGTGACTTTGTAATTCACTACCTACGGTATGAATCTGACTCTGAAAGAGGAGGGGATTATTTTAGCACTTTGGATGAGTCTTCAATGGATTTCCTCACTAGGAAAAAGATTTAAGAAAATAAGAATTATCCTCCAAAGGCCAAAAATTATTTCTTCACATGATGCTCCACTAAAAGAAGTTCAAATCTCATAAAAATAGCAACCGGTGGACCTTCTAGGTAGGGTTGATACTTCTTTTGATATTGTCCATTTCTATGATATGTCAAGGATTTAAATTCCCACTTTAGAATATCTTAAAATGAATCCTTCTGAACTAGATCACCTGGTAGAATACTGTGAGGCAGATCCTACCAAGGTTAATGCCTCTAAAAGTCAGTCCCACAATGATGAAATGAAAAGTTTAGGCCTCACATCAGATAATAGAAACCATACATCAGCTATGCCTGACTTGCAAACAAATCCTTTTAATGTGTCCCTATATATTAATGGTCATAAGTTGATAAATTTCATAATATATTCATGTGCCCCTGATAATGTAATTCCAACATTAGTAGCCACGACCCTTTGTCTATCGTTAACTAAACCTTTGGTTGGTGATATTCTATGGATGATAATAAATTTCCCCTTTTCATCCAGATCAAAGATACTCCAGTAGCACTAGGTGCCCATCCAGCTCAAAGAGTAAGATTGACCATTCTAGTAGCAGATATTCCAATTAGTTATGTAATGTAGCTGAGTAGCAGTTTCTACAAAGACATGGGTGGGGAAATACGAATGGACTGGTCAAATTCCCTTATATTATTAGGAAATAAGAAAATTAAACTGGAGACAAAAGACAAAGCCAATTTTATGGTTTTGAAATGAGATGACCCCAAGGCTAAAATATTGTATAAGGAGATGGAGTTCTAAAACTACATGTTTTTTCAGAACATATACCAACTAAGAAGAGGATATATCAAATATGTCATCTCAGATATGCACCATGTAATTTGATGGAATTTGTTCTTCTTAAGGGTCTGTTGCAGGAGTGGTATTTATTTCTCCAGATGGAGTAGTGGTTTGGCATAGGTTCTTGACCTTCGATTGTGACACATCTCTAGCATGCAAAGGCTAGGAACATAGAATTGAGGTCTGTATTAACATGGTACTTGAGGTATGACCACATGCACACATTTCTAATAAATTCCTTAATTGCATGAAGAACTAAAAAATATTTCACCATTAGCATTTGCAATATATGTTTGTGTTAGAATTAATCTTTCCTTGGTATCTATGTAATGAAATGATATACCAAGGTCTTGTCATATTATTTTTAATCCCTTTAATAAGGAAATTAGATATTCCTCCTTAAGAGGAATCACACATTTGGCACACACACAATGTGGATGTAGCACACATAGAGTTTAGGAGTTACATGCAAACTCCTCCACTCATCTCTACTTAAGAGATGCTTCTCACACTCTTCTTGCATTCTTGTATTCTAGGTTGATTAGTTGGTTCTCAAATGGTTCTATGATTCTAGGGTTCTCTTCAATCTTCTCTTCTCTCTCTTTCAGTATTTTGGTAAAATATTTTCCTTTGCATACTCTCTTGGATTCTTTCCTTCTCATTTTCATTATTTTCTTTAAGTTTCTAACATGGTATCAGAGATAACAATCCTTGTTTGAGTGTTTGCAGGTTTTCTTTTTGAATTTTTTTTTGGGTTTGGACGGTTTACCACCAAACCCAATTTAATTTGTTTGGTCTTTCCCTCTATCGGGCAACCACAAGGGAAGATTTCAGATTTTTATTGTTCTAATCTTTATCATTAAATCAGTACTAAAATCTATTTCTATCGCGCAGGTTATTACATATTTATAGTTTGCATATTTTGTCTTTCATCTTTAAATCGATATCATATTCTATTTCTCTAACTTTTGGTGCAGGATTTAAATTAAATCTTAGTTAATCTATTGTTTAAAGATTTTATTCTCATATCTTAGTAATCTTGTCTCTATGTCTTGAATGCTGCCTTGGCTAGTATATCTTTGTTTTCAACATTTCTTTAATCGCCCTTTTTCCTTCTTTTGTTGTTAATATATATTTCAACTGTTTTCGGTTTATTTCTCATATTTCTCTAACATATTCATTTCTCTGTGTTTTAAAATGTCTTTGTTTTTTATCAGCATTTAATCAACAACAGTTATTATTGATTATAATTTCTACTTTATTATCTTACTAATAAATTTTTTTTCCAATATTTATCAACATTTTCTCTCTAGCTAATTAATCTAAATTGAAAAATGATCTAAACTTTATATAAATCTGTTGTTTTTCCAGCAGTCTAATCTATGTCCTTTGCATTCTCCAACGCTGAATCTAGCTACCTTCCTTTGCTACCCTCTCCACCTTTCTGCTCCCTTGCCACTTGCTCTCCCTCCCTGCCTTCTTATGCAACCTTGCTGCTTTCTCCTCCATGCTGCCTCACCAAACTGATTCTCTGCTTTGCACTCTACTACTCACGCAGCAATCCCCTTCCTCCCTTCACTATCTTTATTTCATCCTATGATGCCCATTCCATCTCCAATGCTGTTGTTTTAGATTCTCAGCTATTTTTTCAAAAGTTTTACTTTCAAAACATTTTTGTTTTCATTCAAAACATTTTTTACTTCTATCTGCCTTCAACTCAATTAAGTAATTTTATTATTATCTGCACAAAAACATTTTTATTGCAGCAACACTTGGCAAAATGTTTTTTAACATTTATTTCAAGATATCTTTGTCAACCCTTCCTTGCGCAGATGTATCTCTATCAACCTTTCCTTTGCGCATCTTCTCTTTGCATGTGTCTTTCCTTCTTTGCAGCATTTGGGACATTATAGTCATTCATTATTCACACAATATTCTATACATGTCAGCACTGTAGCTATCATTTTTATTCTGGTTGACAGGGTTATTCCTTTGACTCTTTTAAGTTAGTTAATCTGCTTATTTATATAATTCATTCATTATTTTCATCATTATTTTAACGTTTCTTTCTGATTTATGCAGGTGGCTTGTGGTTTTAATAATTAGATTCTTTACAGTTTTTTAATAATCATTTCATTGCTTGTTCTTTCTTGCAGGTTACCTTTTTTAAAATTATAGTTGCAGGAGTTATAATTTTCTTCCCTTCCTAACTGGTTGCACAATTTTTTTAAGTTTTATTAATATCACATTATCTATTCATTGTTTAATTTTAAAGAAAAGCTCTAATAATAGTTCAAACTTTAATTTTATCTCAAAACATTAAACTGTTATTCATTTTCTCCAACTCTTTTTTCCCAGCCTTTCCTGCGCTATTTTTCATTCAATCTGGTAGTCAATCATTAGTTTAAACATTTTTTATTTGTAACATTGGAGGTTATCTTTTTTTTTGTCCATGCTCATTATTTTGGTGCAGGTTAATCTTTTTTTAAAATTAAATATCACTTTGTTGCAGATTTCTCATTATATCATTCTGTCAGGCTTTGTTTTCGCAGCACTACTGATTATCATTTATCTTTAGTTTCTTTGTTTATATTTATCATATTTATTTAATCTTTTAATTAACAAGGTTATTTATATAAAAAATAGAGTTTAATTTTTTTTTAAAATTATTTTTTAATTTAACAAAAAGTTAAACGCTTATACAATTTTTTTCACTTAATATTTCTCCAAATCATTTTAATCCCATTTCCATTTAATCAATATAAACATTTTTATTTAACCAATTTATTATTTCATTGCATTATAAATTTGTTTCATCATTTAATCTCAAAATTTTAATTTTTTTTAATAGTTAAATATTCTTGTATATTGGCGTTCTCTAATCGCGTTAAATTAGTTTTTTGGATTCATCATTATATCCTGCCACTTGTATTTAGCTTTATTTCAGTTAATTTTGATAATTAATCATGTCAACATTAATTTCTGAAATCAAGCTAAATAGTTCTAATTACCATCAATGGAAAACTCACGTTTCATTTCTATTTCATTTTAAACATCTACTTGAAGCTGCTATAGATGCATCCATTGAACCAACTACCTCTGCTACTCAAGCAGAAAAAGATGCTTGAAAAACAAAAAATGAAGAAGCCCTTGGTTTGATTGGTCTCTCCATCATTCCCGATCTTTATGTCCTAATTGGACATTGCACCAAAGCTCATGAAGCATGGGCGATCTTGCAAAAAATGTATGACAACTCCTTTGAATCCCATAAGATTCAACTCCAAGACAACTTGGAGGACCTAAGGTATACTATTTTTGAAATATGGATGAATTTTTACTCAGGTTTGATGCTATTAAAACTCAACTTAGTGGTATTAATGTTACTTTATCTGACATTAGGTTAATTACTATTATTCTTAAAAAATTCCTTCCCAAAGAGTTTCAGAAATTCATTACTAATATTCATTCTCAATTAGCTCTTCCTTTGTTAGCATCTCAATTAACTTATGCTATCTTTCAAAATCTTTTATGTAAAGAAGAGGCTAAGTTAATACAATTTGGCTCACTTAAATCTAATGAACATGCCTTCATGTCTAAATCACATAATAATAGATCTCATAATCATAATAATAATAATGGTTATCATAGCCATTCTAATAGACTTCATTATAATTATTGTGGAAAAGATGGTCATGTGATCAATAACTGTTTTAAGAAACTTAAACATGAGAAGTCCTCTAATCCTAATACTCAAAATCATAACACTCGTCAAGCCTTTGCTATTTGGTATGAGATTCCTACTTCTCATTATGATGATAATACTATTTGGAATGAACCATGTGATGATGAATACTCTTGGAATACCCCTCTTGATTATGATCTTCCTAATGAAAATTATTATGATGCACTACAATTTGATGATCCTTGCTCTTATGTTGATGATATTCTTGAACAAGAAGAGGAAATTATCTCTAACTTTCTTAATATTAATTTGCAAGATATGATTACTGAAGATGAAATTCATGATGATAGTACTAATCCTATTTTTGTTGTGGAAGATAATGATAATAATGGTAATGCTTATACTATCTCTACTTCTCTTGATTTTACTTATTATGATGAAAACATTACAGATTTGTTTTATGCAACTAAAGATTGCATTTCTGATTCAATTACTGATAATTCACAATATGATCTTACTGATGCTTATCTTGAACCTTCATATTATGATACATATTTGTCTTATGCAACTGAATATTGCATTTCTAATTTTATAATTGATGATTCACAATATGATTTTCCTTTCCAAAGTGTTACTTATTCAGCACTAGGAGATCCCATTGATGGGAGCTCTATTAGTGGCTCTTGCCTTATTGCAGGCTCAAGTGTTGATCATGCTCCACCTCTATTTCCTATTGCCAATGAACATAAATGATACATAAATGCATCTCAATAATATCAATGGTCACTTGAAGATTTGGGCCCCCCTCCACAAGAAATTACATATTTGTATTGTCAAAGTGCTATCCACTTAGCAAACATTCCTATGTACCATTCAAGCTCCACCGATCCAGTTGAAGAAATGCATGATGATCAAGCTACCAACAATCTACTGAAGACTCTTTCACAAGAAACATCTCAAAATCATTATAAACATTTGGGTGTCATACCTATTGATCTCATCTCCCCAAGTAAAGATTAAAGGGGGATGTTAGAATTAATCATTCCTTGGTATCTATGTAATTAAATGATATACCAAGGTCTTGTCATATTATTTGTAATCCCTTTAATAAGTAAATTAGATATTCCTCCTTAAGAGGAATCACACATTTGGCACACACACAATGTGGATGTGGCACACATAGAGTTTAGGAGTTACATGCAAACTCCTCCACTCATCTCTACTTAAGAGATGGTTCTCACACTCTTCTTGCATTCTTGCATTCTAGGTTGATTAGTTGGTTCTCAAATGGTTCTATGATTCTAGGGTTCTCTTCAATCTTCTCTTCTCTCTCTTTTAGTATTTTGGTAAAATATTTTCCTTTGCATACTCTCTTGGATTCTTTCCTTCTCATTTTCATTATTTTCTTTAAGTTTCTAACAGTTTGTCTATTACCTCTCTTAAAAAGGACACTTGGTGCAGGAGCACCTAGGGGTTTGAATCCTTAATTTTTGTTGAAAAAGGCCTTCAAATGGTCTTGGGTTTTAATAAGGTTTTTTAGGATGGTTTAGGATTTGTGTGATGTATTTTGGGTTACTTTGGTATTTTGGTTTAGAGCATTTTGGTCCAAGTGACCTTTGTAATGTCTTGAGAGCCATAATGGGACAAAATATGTAATTTGCATATAGAATGCTTGGCTAGGAAATTTTAGAAATTTTTAGGCCTTAAGACATGATTTTGACTTAATAGAACCCATTCATGAGGTTAAAGAATTGGATTCCAAAAAATTGCAAAAGATGCAAAATGTTGCTTGAGCAACATTTGCAACTTTCAAATGTTGTTCGACAAGATTTGCACAAAAGTTTGTTTTTTACCTAATGGCAGTTAGGGATTAGTTTGGGAAGTTGTTTGGGTCCAAGGGACATATTTCATGATTTCTGAATAATTTTATGGAGGTTGGACCGATTTTAGGTGGATTTTGAAGAAGCACAATAGGAGCATAACTTTGTTTTGTCATAGTTTTTTCAGTTTTTGTTCAAGATCATTGCACATGGATTGAATCAATCAATATAATGCTTGATTAAACTATTATTATTTATTTCCTTGTTGTATAAGAACTTATTTCAAGTTTCTATATATTTTTGTGTGCCCATTTTTAAATCAACCCTTGCTGGATTGTTCGCTACCAGTGGAGGAGTCTACTTGTAAATATGACTCTACAATGAGTATCCTCCAGTGGATCCTTATGCCCATAGAGGATGGAAAGTAGAGTCTTTGTAAAATTATTTTATTTTTTTGCAGGTACTAAAAGTGAAGGTTTCTATTTTAAACATATTTCCCTAGGCAAGAATGCCAATGCCTAGCTAGGAGCAAGAAGGTATCAGTCTTTGATTTGATGTAGGGTTGGATTCAATGGTGTGAACTAATGAATGGAGAGTGGTATTTTAGAGTTGGAAAAATCCTAGTGTTAATAAATTTATGGAGATGATGAATACCAAGTGATAATATGTATACATGTTTGTAGAAATGGTTAGATCAATTGTTATTTTGTCATTGATGTCAAACAATTGATTACTAATTTTTATTGAATTAACATATCATAAGAAGAAGTCAAATGAGTGAAAAATACACATTAGAAAATTATGAATTAATGTTGATATACTTGTTTTATACTATATATTTGATGTTATCAAGTTGGTACATTTGATTGATTAAGTCAAAGATTACAAAGAGCTGACTTATGACTGGAAAGTGTTACTCTGCTGAGCTAAACAGAGTCAGTCGTTATAGAGTTGTGTTAGTCAGTTTTAGTTACTGAGTACCGAGAATAAGTTAGGCTTCCAGTAGTGAATGAAGATAGTTACCGAGTTGCAAGGCAAGTTACCAAGTACAAGATATTGATTAAGAATGATGATAAGATCAAATTTAATATGAAGATATGATGATTTGGATGTTGATAAGGGTAAAGGAAGTTTGTTAAAATATCTATGAGAGAAAAAATTTAATGAGAAGATCTAAGGAAAAGATTAAGAGGTTAAACCTGATTATTAAAGTTTCAAAAAAAGTTCAAGTTACATGGTAAAAGTTAAACGGTTTACCGAGTAGATACTTTTGAAGAAAATGGTCGAACAACTGAGAGAAAATAATAGAAACCCTAATCAAGGAGATTAAGAGGAAATTTTTTCTATATAAATGATGAGAGCTAATGACAGAAGAGATGTTGGTGAGTTGAAATGAGAAGCAGAAGAAGCTGAAGAATAGACTTACCGAGCAGAGCAGAGAAGCAAAAAGAGTAGAATCTACAGTCTAGAGTAGAGACCAATGGAGTATGTGATGTCATTATTCATGTGAGAACAAAGGATCTCACCCAATAAAAGGTAATTTCTATATTTGCAGATCAAATTTGTATTGTTTCTTATTAGCATTTGTAAAAGAGAAAAATCTCTTAACTGAGTGGATTTAACAGTCCTATATGTAAATCCTAGAAGTAGATGACATGTAACGCCCTGCCAGGGAACCCAAGAGAGATTAACCTAGAACATGACACTATGTGTGCTGAATAATTTCTTTTTTAAAGTTAACATAAAGAGACATACATTCATGTAGAAGCAATCACCATTTATACACATGTCTTACAATCGCATAGATTACATGACTCAAGGGTTCCATGACATTGAATTGCTTAAAGAAAAACACAACTAATAATATAACAAAAGATTTCATCTGATTAAGTATAACAAATACAACTTACATAACCATAATCACAATCCTCATGGATAACCATGAAACCACCATAAACTCACATCCACTGCACATGTCGCAGGGTATGTGGTAATCACTCTAATCTACTTAATTAAACATTCTAGATTAGGTATCACATGCAATACCCTAATACAAGATTTACAATAATGAAATTGCATAATAAATGATGAAGGAACATAAAGAGCTCATCTGCAAAGAACCATCAAGCACCTGGTACAAGGACGTCAAATCTCAATGGGTAAAAAATCACTACCACCTATCCGTGTGGAACCACAAAGGTCCACCCCACCATGCTAAGGAGATAATAACAGGCCCGACTCGGATATCCAAAACCAATAGGGAATAACCACTAAGCAAGGGATCCTGATAGCTCTCTAATCTAGGTGTAATAATTATCATGAAAGGTAAGAATCACTAATCCAGAGGCAACTGACAATGTAGGAAATCTAGACTATGTAAAGGAAGGTGTCATCATGTACGTCTAACCCTTAAGTCTCATCCTAGAAATCCAATGGATTTTGGCACTTAAGTGACCATACACAGAGCTAATGACCTCTCAAACTAACGAGGCCACTAACTATGCCAGGTACCCCTCAAGGCAACTAACATCTTCTCATCACCATCTTAGCCTATACTAGCACTCAAGCATGGGTAAGGACACATCTTATTAATTCATTTTAATATCTCTCAATATATCTTTAGTTATCACTTATAAAGTAAAATCCACAATAATCAATCCATTAGTCACTTACAGACACATAACTTATTGCAAGCCACCCTACTACACTTTTAGGTAACCTACCCTAGGCTCAAAGATCATAATAGATCTCGCATAGGTCACAACCCTAGTGTACCCCAACTCTAGTATCCATACAAAAAGGAATGGTCACATATAGGTACACATATAGATAACAGAATCGAAAGGGTCATGTGGTCAATTTAGGGTAATAACAGGTAACACACGCCATAAAGTAACAGAAATATTAAACACTCCCCCCGACCTCTGTAAACATACTAGATCATCTAATGCTCCCATAATAACACATTTAAGCACGACAGATCCATAATGATGCATAGAAACAAAAACATCTTAAAAGACTAAAAAATGAACTATAAGCATATAATCATTCATAGAAAGCACGAACATAAACTCCATTTAGACAATCACTTAATCTGAAATAACTAAGATCATTTGCATTAACTTCATTTAAAAATTACCTCTAGTAATTAAATAAACTAATCAGAATATTCATTAATTATATCAAATTAATTGTCTACCCCTAAAGTCTCAAGTTACCTCATAACTACACAGTTAAAGTCAATCTTGATTAACTTAAATTAAACAAGTACATTTTTACTAAAGTAATTAATAAAACATATTAATAAAATTAATTATAACTAATAATCAATATATTAATTTAAAATTAATAATACCACTACAAATATTAATTTAAATTAATAATTAATACATTAAAATACAATTAAACATTAATATATTAAATTAAAAACTATAAATAAAAATGTGTTAATTAAGTTATATATATTAAACATGATTAATAACTAAATAAACTAACAACCTTTATATTAAATAAATTACAATAATAAAAAAAACTAAATTAATAAATATAATCATAAAACAAAAGTTTTAATTATAAAAATAAAATAAAATAACATTAAAGTGAAACTAATAATTTTTAAAATAAAATAAAGTTATTTTATTAAAAAGTTTGTTTAAACAAACTTTTATGCAAGTTAAGTTGGGGGGGGGGGGGGGGGGGGGGGGGGGGGGNAGGAGGCATGCGGGTTCCCTCCCCCCTACGCCATGTGCAGTCCTTCTCATAGGACAGTGGGGGGGAAGGGGGGACCACCGCACACTCTCCCACATGAACTTAGGAGATGGCGTGCGGTTTTGGGGAAAGGTGGGGATGGGTCCCACCTTCCCCTTTCTAATTTTTTTTTAAAAATTTTTAAAGACTTTCTCCAAAGCTACGTTTTTCCCCCTTTTCTTTTGTTTACTTTATTTTTTTATTATTATTTTTTAATCCAAAAACAGAAATTGCAAAGAGGAAAAGGGTTTAATTTTTCTTTCTTTCTACACACTATTTCGTCTTTTCCTAATTTTTGTTCTTTCTGGGCAATTTTTTTTTTTTACACCAGTCTGTATTTTTTACAGAGAGTTCATTTTTTTCAACTCATTTAATTTTTTTCAATGCAAATACATAGAAACTAAATATTTTATTTTCCTCTATAGTTCAAACTATAGCAAGGATTAATTTTTCAATTTCTATGAGATTTAGAAGGGATTTCTTCCCAAAATTTTGACAGCATAACGCTATGATGGTAAATTTATATAAAATGAAAGAAATATAGATCTAGGGTTTTAATAAACAACCAAAAATGTATAAACAATAATAAGCCGTTTAAATGCCAAAATAACAAACATGCACTTAATCAACATTGAAAACCTCAGATCTACAGAATTTAAACCACACATGGCAAACAAAACCTACCTTGATTCCAATGCTAGAAATGGAGGAATGTGTCTTTGAAGATGAAAGAAAATCTGAAACCCTTCAAGCACAATTCGACCAAAGATATGGAAACCACGAAGATCCAAGCACACAAGAAAGAAAAACCTGAAAACTCCGAAGCAACAAGCAACCACAACAATTCACAATCCTTTAAAAATCCCCAAATCACCAAGAGCTCTCCCAATCTGAAAACATGTTATGAACGAAATGAGAGAAGAATTCTCCTAAAGAGAATCAACTTTCCCTAATTGTGCAAACCCTCATCACAACTCCCCATTCAATCCCTAAAATAACTCAATTTAAAATTGAAATTAAATCCAAATTAAATAATTAAAATATTCTTTATTGCCACAACTCAACTTTGACTCCTAATTCCAAGTTGAGATATTTAAATTTGAAAATAATTTTTCAACACATTCATGCACATGTAATTAATAAAATATTAAATTAAATAGATTAAATATTTATGTCACAATATTACATGCAACCAAATATTTAATTATTTAATTAATCATATAAGCACATTTACTATAGTTTTCAATTAAATACTTAATTAAATCAAAATATTCAAATTTTTCAATTTAATTAATTATTTCAAATAAACATAGGATATAATTAAATAATTAATTCAACTATAATCCATTAAATCTTTAAACATAGAAAATCACCCAAAGTCCAATAAATCACCTGAAAACATATACAAGCAACACACACATAATAAGGGGAAAGGGTATTCGAATTCTATCAACTAGATGAATTCGGATAGGGTAGTCATACAGAAACTCATCAAACATTAAGATGATTTGGCTTAGGTTAGGGTTTCAGATCTGTATGTTACCTCCCCTCTTTACTATTGAGATGAATATTTATGGGCACGCTCACTCCTGCCAATTCAAGGAAGATGATGCCCTGTACCTGCAATCCTATCATTAGAAGAACACACATGTACATACATAATATAATATTGCAAACAATGATAGCGATCGGTCGAACATGTGGATCTCGCCGAAGCAAGTAACTACGTCTCCGTCCTCTACCACAACAACATGCAAACATATACAATAATCATGATAACCATAAACATGCAGGTATGGGGTAAGTACAATATAATTAAAACATAAATCATCACATCATGATAATATCCATAAATTCATAATCAATAATCATCATCAACTGAAAGAATAATAGCTCTCATGAAAGTAGCCTAAATGAATTCGGCCAACCAACTGAAACCAATGCCTGAAAGAGTACGACATCACAAACTAAAAAGAAAAATATGAGTGGGTATTACATCCAACCCCCCTAGGATTACACTTACTCTTGGAAACCTGTAAACAAGTAGGGATATAAACTCGTAATCTGGCTGCATCCTCCCAAGTCACTGAAGACTCATCATTTGAGTCCCATTGGACCCTTACCTGCTCTATGGTGTGACCCTTGAAGGTCACACCCCGTTACTCTAGAATACATATTGGATCCAAAGCCAACTGCCCGTCCTCGACCTGTAACTCATTCTAATTAAGTACATGCATAATGTTAGGTATATATCTCCTAAGAACTGAAACATGAAAAACATCATGGATGCACGAAAGGCTAGGTGGCAAAGAAAGTTGATAAGAAACTGGTCCTATCCTCTCTAGGATCTCAAACAGTCCCACAAAGCGAGGTGCCAACTTCAAACCATTTCCATAATGGATCAGACTCTTCCATGGGTGCACTCTCAGGAACACTCTATCTCCAACTACAAACTGCCTATCCACCCTGTGAGCATCTGCATACTTCTTATGTCTATCCTATGCAGTCACTAAATGCTCACAAATCTACACTAGTGCTCGATGTCTCGAAGCATCTTAGGACCAAGAAGATTGAGGTCCTCCAATCTATCCCAGCTCAAAGGCATACGACAAAGACAACCATACAATGCCTAAAAAGGTGCCATGCCAATAGAATTGTGATATCCATTATTATACGCAAACTCCACTAGGTACAAGTAGTCCTCCCAGTGAGTCTATCTATCTATGACATACATCCTCAACATGTCCTCCAAAACCTGGTTCACCCGCTCCATCTATCCATCAGTCTCAGGATGATATGCTGAACTGAAATTCAACTAAGTACCTAAATTGTGCTGTAAAGATGTCCAAAAGGCTGAGGTAAAAATAGGATCTAGATCTGATATAATGTAGAGGGGAATGCCATGAAGTCTCATGATGTCCAGCATGAAGACTTGGGCTACAAAAGTTGTTGTATATGATGATCTCATAGGTGAGAAAAGAGCCACCTTGGTTAACCGATCAACGGTCACCATGATAGCATCGTATCTGTGAGGATTCATATGCAATCCAACTATGAATTCCATAGATATAATGTCCCACTTCAAAGATGGAATGAGATTAGGCTAAAGAAGCCCTGCTAGATGTTTATGATCTGCCTTGACCCTCTGACACTCTAAACATCTAGCCACAAAGTCTGCAATATCCCTCTCCATACTAGCCCAATGATAGAGCTATCGAAGATCTATGTGCATCTTCTTGACACCTGGATGTGTCGGATAGGGTGCATGATGAGCCTCGGTTAACACTAATGAATGAAAATCATCCAATGGTGGTACATAGATCTAGCTCATATGACACAATAAACCATTTGAATCCAAAACATAACCAAAGAATCTTCCCTCTAATGGTCTCCCTGACTCTATCTCTTCCTTCACCTACTGATACAAGGTATCTCTAGGAAGTGACTGGAGTATCCTACTCCTCAAGTCCACACTAAGAGTCAATGCTAGAATGGCCTATCACTTTCAACTCAATGCATCTGCAACTACATTTTCCTTGCCCTAAATATACTTTATCTCAATCTCATATTCACAAAGGAACTTCATCCACCTTCTCTCTCTAGCATTCAGATTAGGCTGGGTAAAGATATACTAAAGACTACGGTGATAGCTATGAAGCTCAAACTGGTGTCCCAAAAGAAAGTGTCTCCATCATACCAATGCATGGACAATCGGAGCTAACTCTAGATTGTGAGTAGGGTAATTAATCTCATGATCCTTGAGCTTGTGAGACTCATAGGAAATCACTTGCCCATCCTGCATGAGAACTGGTCCACTACCCTCTAATGATGCATCAGCACATACTACAAAATCTTTCACTGGATCAGGCACAGCTAGGATAGGTGCATTGGTCAAACACACCTTAAGGCTCTGAAAAGCCTCCTTGTACTTCTTTGTCCATACAAACTTCTTCCCTTTCTGCTGAAGAGAAGTAATAGGATGTACCACCCTAGAGAAGTTCTTCATGAACCTACGCTAGTATCCCGCAAGACCCATGAAGCTACGTACCTTAGACACATTAGTGGGTGTTGGCCACTCCATAATAGCCTAAATATTCAAATTATCTACTGAGATACCTTCTACAGAGATAACATGACCAAGATACTGTACCTTTGTCTAAAAGAAATCACACGTAGCTGAATTGGCATAAAGCTGATTCTTCCTAAGACACTGCAAAACCTATTGAAGATGCTCTTCATGCTCCTCCATGGATCTAGAATAAATCAGTATATCATCTAGGAAGACGAGCACAAAGAGATCAAGGTACTCTCAAAATACTCCATTCATCAAACACATGAATACCGATGGAGCATTCTTCAACCCAAAAGGAACCACTATAAACTCATAATGTCCATAACGTGTACAAAATGTTGTCTTGTGGATATCTGCATCCTCAATCTGCAACTGGTGGTATCTTGACTTAAGATAAATTTTAGAGAACACCTTGGCTCCCTTGACCTGATCAAATAAGTCATCTATGCATGGCAATGGGTACCTATTTTTAACCGTTACCTTTTTCAAATGTCTATATTCGATACACAAGCATAATGATCCATCCTTCTTCTTGACAAAGAGGACAGGTGCACCCCAAGGAGAAACACTAGGGCAGATGCTCCCCTTTGCCAACAACTCCTCTACTTGTAGTTTTAGCTCACTCAACTCGTGAGTATTCATATGATATGGTGCTCTAGATATAGGCTTTGCTCCTGGCCCAAGATCTATGTGGAAGTCTATGTCACGCTTTGGTGGCATACCTGGGATCTCACTAAGGAATACATCAATAAACTCCTATAGTATAGGATGATCCAATGTCTTGACTTCTCTCTATATACCATCTATCTCATACATATATACTGCAAACATCTAACAACCCTTTTGCATACATCACTTCAGTTGCATAGCGGATATCATGCAAAGGGATATGGGTTGAGGAATCTTGATAATGTGACACTCCTTACCATCATCACCCTTGCAAAGGATGGTCTTCCATCTAAAATCAATATTAGCTCCATGAGCTCCCAAACAGTCCATTCCCAATACAACCCCATATGATCCCAAAGGAATCCGACGAAGATCTACCGAGGTAATGAACTTCCGTAGGTTTAGTTCACAATCATGAACCAAGGAATGCGTAGATACCCTAGCCCCTGAGGCTAGTTCCACTTGCCAACCTAATGCTTTCTTTGCAACCACTAGCCCACAATGTTCAACAAGGAAAGGTGATATAAAAGAGTCGGTCACTCCTGAATCAAACAATATAGAAATAGAGGTACCCTGAATAGTTCTTGAAGTCCCAATGACTGTGCCCTAATGCTCTGCCTATCTCTGATCTAGAGCTGGAAACACTCTATGTGAACCCCCTCCTACAGAAGGCTTTGAGGCTGCTAGCCTCTGTGTAGAATATTGTGGTTCTCTCTGTGGACAATTCACTACAATGTGGCCAAACTAACCATGGTTGAAACATCCTGTGCCTCTGAAATTGCCTCTCCCATCGGAGGGCACACTAGACTGTTAGACACTCCCTCTGCTCGCACTAGGTTGTGCACTCTGAGCTAGACGGTTGGACTAATTACACCTATGGTGTTGTCCACTCCTAACACTCTTACCACTCTGGGTAGGAGGTGTAGCCTTCTGCTACTACTAGTGGTGGTTCTGGCTCTAGTTCTGATTACCTTTGTAATTATTGGATGGCTTTTTGAAGTTCCCAACACCCTGCGACTGGTTACTTCTATAGCCTGCTCCAGAAGCTCCACTAGTCTGACCATCCTATCATCCTCAATGGCTTGATACCAAATTAGCCTCCACTAGAGTGGCTTTAATAACCACAGCTTGCAAGTTTGTATGCTCAAAGAGCTTTACATCCCCTACGATGTGGGCATTAATCCCTCGCACAAAATGTTGTACCATCAATGCGGAATCCTAGCTATATCCAATGTACTGCTTGAGCTTCTAAAAATGATGCTCATACTTCTCTACAGTCAATGTTAGCTATCTCAGATTATGAAACTTGTCAGCCCTCTACTGCCTCCACTGATTAGATAGGAACCTCTCTCTAAAGTTCTTGAGAAAGATTTCCCAAGTAATAGTGTCCATACGGAGACCTAGCTTATGTTCCTTAATCTTCCACTAGATAGCCGCAAAATGTGTCAGCTATATCATGGTGTATCTCACTTTAGTATTACTACTAAAGGGATGTATTGAAAATACTCTATCCAAAGCTATCAACGAAGTCTCTACCTCCAAACCAAATTCTTGTCCAGCAAAAGAAATAGTCTTTCCTCTCGTCAGGTCGCTCATGTGGTTGGCTACAACCACTGCTGGGTCCACTAAAATAGTCCTCCCACAATGGCTCCTGGATCTCTCCCTCTATCTCTCCTCATGATGGGAGTGGTGGGAAGCATCCTTCCCCACCATGGCTCTCTCAGGAAGGCGATATAGGATATCCTGAAGAATTTACCTAGTATCCATTCCCCCAGACTCATCCTGATTCTCTCTCCCCTGCTCACCCCTGTCCTGATTTTGGCCACTCTCATGCCTGACACTCATGGAGGATCTAGCCTACAAACCTCCCCCATGGGCACTAGACCTACCTCTACCATGATCTCTAGCTGCTTGTGTCTCAGGCATAATTCCTTAATCAAATAGAGATAAATACAAATCTCACCACATAGCTTGAAACATAAACTAAAGAATGAATAAACCATAAAGCAATAATTTAGAAACAAATGTGTTGTATGTCTATGTTTTAGTTTCAAGTTCAAGCTAGACACAACCTAATGGCCGTACAATTCCTAAAGTTCCCAGTGTAGAAGCTAGGGCTCTAATACCAAATGTAACACCCCCCTAGGGAAGCCAAGAGAGATTAACCTAGAACATGACACTATGTGTGCTGAATAAATTTTTTTAAAGTTAACATAAAGAGACATATATTCATGTAGAAGAAATTACCATTTATACACATGTCTTACACTCACATAGATTACATGACTCAAGGGTTCCATGATGTTGAATTACTTAAAGCAAAACACAACTAACAATATAACAAAAGATTCCATCTGATTAAGTATAACAAATACAACTTACATAACCATAATTACAATCCTCATGGATAACCATGAAACCACCATAAACTCACATCCACTGGACATGTCACAGGGTATGTGGTAATCACTCTAATCTACTTAATTACAATCTCCAAATTAGGTATCACATGCGATACCCTAATACAATATTTATAATAATGAAATTACATAATAAATGATGAAGGAACATAAAGAGCTCATCTGCAAAGAACCATCAAACACCTGGTATAAGGACGTCGAATCTCAATGGGTAAAGAATCACTACCACCCATCCATGTGGAACCACACAGGTCCACCCCACCATGCTGAGGAGATAACAACAGACCCCACTCGGATATCCAAAATCAATAAGAAATAACCACTAAGCAAGGGATCCTGATAGCTCTCTAATCTAAGTGTACTAATCATCATGAAAGGTAAGACTCACTAATCTAGAGGCAACTGACAATATAGGAAATCTAGACTATGTAAAGGAAGGTGTAATCATGTACATCTAACCCTTAAGTCTTGTCCTAGCAATACAATAGATTCTGACACTTAAGTGACCATACACGGAGCTAATGACCTCTAAAAGTGACAAGGCCACGAACTATGTCAGGTACCCCTCGAGGAAACTAACATATTCTCATAACCATCTTAGCCTATACTAGCACTTAAAAATGGGTGAGGACACATCTTATTAATTTATTTTAATATCTCTCAATATGTCTTTAGTTATCACTTATTAAGTAAACTCCACAATAAGCAATCCAGTAGTCACTTACAGACACAGAACTTATTGCAAGCCACCCCTACTACACATCTAGGTAACCTACCCTAGGCTCAAAGATCCTAATAGATCTAGCATAGGTCACAACCCTAGTGTACCCCAAATCCAGTATCCATACAAACAAGAATGGTCACATATAGGTACACATATAGATAACAGAATCGAAAGGGTCACGTGGTCAGTTTAGGGTAATAATAGATAACACACATGCCATAGAGTAACAAAAATATTAAACACTCCCCCCGGTCTTTGTATACATCCTAGGTCATCTAATGCCCCCATAATAACAAATTTAAGCACGCGAGATCCATAATGATGCATAGAAACAAAAACATCTTAAAAGTCTGAAAAATGAACTATACACATATAATCATTCATAGAAAGCATGAACATAAACTCCATTTAGACAATGACTTAATCTGAAATAACTAAGATCATTTGCATTAACTTCATTTAAAAACTACCTCTAGTAATTAAATAAACTAATCAGAATATTCGTTAATTATATCAAATTAATTGTCTACCCCTAAAGTCTCAAGTTACCTCGTAACTACACAATTAAAGTCAATCTTGATTAACTTAAATTAAACAACTACATTTTTACTAAAGTAATTAATAAAACATATTAATAAAATTAATGATAACTAATAATCAATATATTAATTTAAAATTAATAATACCAGTAGAAATATTAATTTAAATTAATAATTAATGCAATAAAACACAATTAACCATTAATATATTAAATTAAAAACTATAAATAAAAATGTGTTAATTAAGTTATATATATTAAACATGATTAATAACTAAATAAACTAACAACCTTTATATTAAATAAATTACAATAATAATAAAAAACTAAATTAATAAATATAATCATAAAACAAAAGTTTTAATTATAAAAATAAAATAAAGTAACATTAAATTAAAACTAATAATTTTTAAAATAAAATAAAGTTCTTTAATTAAAAAGTTTGTTTAAACAAACTTTCATGCAAGTTAAGTGTGGGGGGCCCACACGGGTTCCCTCCCTCGTGCGCCATGCGCAGTCCTACTCATAGGACAGTGGGTAGGGGGGGACCACCGCCCACACTCCCACATGAACTTAGGAGATGGCGCACAGTTTTGGGGAAAGGTGGGGATGGGTCCCACATTGCCCTTTCTAATTTTTTTTTTAAATTTTTTAAAGACTTTCTCCAAAGCTGCGTTTTTCCCCCTTTTTTTGTTTACTTTTTTATTTTTTTATTTTTTTTAATCCGAAAACAAAAATTGCAAAGAGGAAAAGGGTTTAATTTTTTTTCTTTCTACACACTATTCCGTCTTTCCCTAATTTTTATCCTTTCTGGACAATTTTTTTTTTTTTACACCAGTCTGTATTTTTACAGAGAGTTGATTTTTTTCAAGTCATTTAATTTTTTTCAATGAAAATACATAGAAACTAAGAATTTTATTTTCCTCTATAGATTAATCTATAGCAAGGATTAATTTTTCAATTTCTATGAGATCTCGAAGGGATTTCTTCCCGAAATTTTGACAGCATAACACTACAATGCTAAATTTATATGAATTGAAAGAAATATAGATCTAGGGTTTTCATAAGCACCCGAAAACATATAAACAATAATAAGTCATTTAAATTTCAAAATAACAAACATGCACTTAATCAACATTGAAAACTTCAGATCTACAAAATTTAAACCACACATGGCAAACGAAACCTACCTTGATTCCAATGCTAGAAACGGAGGAATGTGTCTTTGAAGATGGAAGCAAATTTGAAACCCTTCAAGCACAATTCGACTACAAATCTGGAAACCACAAAGATCCAAGCACACACAAGCAAGAAAAACCCAAAAACTCCAAAGAAACAAGCAACCACAACAATCGACAATCCTTCAAAAATCCCCAAATCACCAAGAGCTCTCCCAATCCAAAAACCTGTTATGAGGGAAATGAGAGAAGAATTCTCGTAAAGAGAATCAACTTCCCCTAATTGTGCAAACCCTCGTGACAATTCCCCATTCAATCCCTAAAATAACTCAACTTAAAATTGAATGCAAATCCAAATTAAATAATTAAAATATTCTTTATTTCCACAACACAACTTTGACTCCTAATTCCAAGATGAGATATTTAAATTTGAAAATACTTTTTCAACACATTCATGCACATGTAATTAATAAAATATTAAATTTAATAGATTAAATATTTATGTCACAATATTGCATGCAACCAAATATTTAATTATTTAATTAATCATATAAGCACATTTACTATAGTTTTCAATTAAATACTTAATTAAATCAAAATATTCAAATATTTCAATTTAATTAATTATTTCAAATAAACATAGGATATAATTAAATAATTAATTCAACTATAATCCATTAAATCAGTAAACATAGAAATTCACCCAAAATCCAATAAATCACCTGAAAGCATATACAAGAAACACACACATACTCAAGGGAAAGGGTATTCAAATTCTGTCAACTAGATGAATCTAGAAAGGGTAATCACACTGAAACTCATCCAACATTAGGATGATTAGGCTTAGGTTAGGGTTTTAGATTTGTATGTTACCTCCCCTCTTTACTATTGAGATGAATATTTATGGGCATGCTCACTCCTGCCAATTCAGGGAAGACAATGCCTTGTACCTGTAATCCTGTCATCAGAAGAACACACATGTACATACATAATACAATATCTCAAACAATGATAGGGATCAGTCAAACCTGTGGATCTCACTAAAGCAAGTAACTACGTCTTCGTCCTCTAGCACAACAACGTGCAAACAGATACAATAATCATGATAACCATACACATACAAGTATGGGGTAAGTACAATATAATCAAAATATAAATCATCACATCATCATAATATCCATAACATCATAATCAATAATCACCATCAACTGAAAGAATAATAGCTCTCATGAAAGTAGCGTAAAATAATTTGGCCAATCAACTGAAACCAATGCCTAAAAGAGTACGACATCACAAACTAAAAAGAAAAATATGAGTGGGTATTACATGACATTAAAAAAGCATGTTTAAAGACCTCTAATAAGGCCACTCCTAACAAGGTGAAGATCTGAAAAGGTAGATAAGGAAGTAAGTTACCCTTGAAATTTTTTAATTTTAATAATATTGCTCATATTGGATCTAACTTCCCTGAGAAAGATAATGAGGAGAAGAAATATAACAGAGATGAGGACAAAAGAGAGAATAGGTTCAGGATATTGAGAGACTAAAAAAACAAAGGTAAGAAATCTTGTCATATTTCTAATGAGGACTAAGAGATGATGATTTAGATGACAATGATGGAGAAGAAATTGTGTATGTTGTTATTAAAGACGACTCTGACGAAGAAAACAAGTAAGAACCAAGAGCCCTAATATCACAAGTAGGTAAGAATGAAACATGGATTATAGATAGTGGTTGTTCACATCACATGACTAGTGACACACTTAAGTTTATTTCCTTGGAGAAGTATGATGGAGGATTTTTTATACTTTGTAATAATGTTCCATACCTACAAAATGAGAATGTTCTATAATTATATAGAATAACACAAGATGTAATGATGTTTATTGGGTTGAAGGATTAAAGTATAATCTGTTGAGTGTTGTATAGTTAAATAACACAGGTCACCGAATGGAATTTCAATATGGAAAGGTGAAATTTTTTGATAAGGAGAGTTTAATTGCTACTGGAGAACAATCTAAAGGTAATTTATTTAATCTTGATTCTTCTATGAAGAGTTTCCTATTTGCTAAAGTTAAATTTATTTGGTTATGGCACAAAAATATTTGTCATGTTAATATTAAAAGCTTAATGAAAGTGAGTAAACTGAATAGATTCAGAGGACTACTGATATTAGAGAAGTCTAAAAATGCTATGTGCATAGAATGTCAAATGGGTAAGATGACTAAATCCATTTTTTCAAGTAAGACATATGTTGCACATGGAATTTTGGATTTAGTGCATACTAAATTATGTGGACCCACGAGGACTCAAAGTTATTATGGAGATAGATATTTTATTTTGTTTACGGATGATTATTCTAGAGTGATGTGTGTAATATTTTAAAAAGAAAAATCTGATGTATTTCTAATGTTAAGTGGTACAAGGCTAGAGTTGATAAAGAAACGAGAAGACAATTAAAATGCCTGAGATCTATAAGAGGAGGTGAGTTTACATCTAATGATTTTACACTATTTTGTAATGAAAATGGAATTAAGAGGTATATGTCAGCACCGACGACACCACAATAGAATGATATTGTTAAGAGAATAAAAATATCTATTATTGATTTTTCAAGGACACTGATGATTGAAAAAGGTATTTCAAAAGAAAACTGGAGAGAAGCAGTCATCATTGCTGTTTACACATTGAACCAAGTACAAATGAAGAAAGGTACCAGCAAGACACCTTATGAAATCTGGTATGAACACAAGCCTAATGTAAGTTAATTTAAAGTTTTTGGAAGTAGATGCTACATCTTGAAAGATTCTAGAGAAGGAAAAGTTGATTCTAAAGGGGATGAAGAGATATTCTTAGGATATTCAATAAGGAGTAAAGCCTACAAGTGTTTGCACAAAGTTACTAATAAAATGGTGGAAAGTGCAACTGTAAGAATTGATGAGTTTGAATGATGAAGAAAGTAAAAAGGAACCTGAAGATTATGAAAATTTTGTATATGTACAACATGATGTTTGTGACACCTTACCAACAACACGTACCAAGGAGGAAGTTGAACAGAGAGCTCAACAACTGAGTGATGAGGATGAAGCACGAAGACATACCAAGCCTATTTTAGAAAAATATGTGAGAAGGTGTTGGAAATGAGTTGAGTAACTGAGAGGGGAGGGGTGAATCATTTACCAAAAAATAAAACCAAGTCCCTTAGATTTATTAAACAAATTTATTATTGTTGCTTGGTTAACACATATATTCTACTATCACTCGGTTAACATAGCAAATCTTAAGATATTAACAATGATTATCCTTTAGTGATTAAATGCAGAAACATAAAGCATAAAATAAATTAAATGTACACTGATAAAACCAAGATTTAATGTGGAAACCAAATATGGTAAAAACCACCAATTGCAACTAGTCACTTTTTTCACTCTTCTGAATTGAGCCTTGTTAGGAGTGAACCATTTTAAAGGTTAAAATAGCACACTATTAGGTGTGACCCTGATTGAGGATTTAATCACCCTATAAGGAGTGGCCTTTTTAGAGGTCTTCAAACACTCCAATGTATAAATGTCACCTTGTTAGAGGATTTACAAAAGACTGTTAAGTCTACTCTGTAAAGAGATTTTAGATCACTGCTACATTTTCTAGAGAGTAACAATGGATTGACTTGTTTGTTGAAGCAACTATCTTTGCTGATTCAGATCTCTACTCTGGCTTATAAAACTTGATCCTCGCTGATTGGATATTCTGTTGCAGCTCTGTATGTTCTGTCCTTAATCATAATCCTATTTGATTTCACCTCCGCACTTCATGTCATAAACACATACACATCTCTTCACATCTTACACTCATTCAATCCAAACTTTACCTTATATATATGATAACCCTTATCAAGTCAGCCTGAATAACCTTTCAAATAATCAATAAAAATTAAGTCTAGCGGGTGCATATAACCAATTAACCATAAAATATAAACTTTTGTTAGTCGGCTATCACTAAATGCATAACTCAGTTAATACTGAAATCCTTCAATGCCCGACCAAAAATGTAATGCCCGAGTGAACTCGGTTAGAACCTAAAATAACTTTGGTCTTCTTCAATGCCTGAGAGAACTTGACATAAACTGACTGTGCTCGGTTCGGGTATAGAAATTTGTGTAACATTAATATATTTGTGTAAACATCAATGAAAATACATAATTGAATAATTTTCATCAACAATCACCCTCTTTGGTATTGATGGCAAAAAAACAAGTACTAATACAAAGAATTATAGAGCAATAGAGAAATAGAAACAAGAATAAAATTTTATTAATGTCCTTAGCTTCATTCTAATTCTCAACCAGAAAACTCCCTCTGTCTTCACAATCATTGAAATATAGATTTCTCCCTCTTACATTAATAATTTTTCTTTGATAAAATTTCTCCCTATGTCATCAATCTCTCCCTCTGTAATATTTCCTTTAATAATTTCTTTAGGCATGAAATCAATAATCTCTCCCTCTTTGACAACAAATGCCAAAGACACCATCCAATACACATCCAATGAAGTTGTAATGTACCTATTTGTACTGATTCATATGTAATAAGCTCTGAATATCTACATCAATATGTTAAATTTGTTTTGTAGCTCGGTTGATACATCACTAATATATCCATTAGTTAGCCTCGATTAGGGGAATAACCCCTAGCTTTCCTCTAAGATACAATAATGCGTCCTTAGGTAATGGTTTTGTGAATATGTCTACATTTTGTTCTTTAGTATTCACATATTCAAACCTTACTTCCTTGTCCTAAACCAATTCTCTTAAGAAATGATGATTTATTGCTATATGATTAGTCTTAGTATGCATCACAGGGTTCTTTGAAATGTTAATAGCACTAGTGTTGTCACAGTAGATAATAAATGGTTCTTTGATTTTCTCCTTCATACCTGACAACAACTATTTGAACCATATGATATTTGAACAATTTAGTGTTGCAACAACATACTATACCTTTGTTGTAGACTAAGAAATGCAATTATGTTTCTTTCTAGTCCAAGAGACTAATCTCTTACCAAGGAATAATGCTCCACCACTTGTGCTCTTCCTATCATCAACACTTTCTTCCCAATGAGCATCAGTAAAATGTTGGCAAGTGATCAATTTGGGTAATGTGATTTACTTTTTGCTTGTCATTTATGGCAACAGATCTAGGTTTAAGATCGATTGTTTTTAAGATAAGTTTTGGTATGTCCAAAATTGACTAAGTACAAAAACAAAGGTACAGTATTGTTTTTGATATCAAAGAGAGAGATCGATGAATTAAGGCATGTGAGCTTAGTGGAAGATAGTGTGGAGTATTTATGACATACACCTAAGATCAATTTGGATTTGGTTAATTTTATGATAAGTTATAAGGATTTGAATATTGGCAGACGATAGAGAATAGGGACACAGAGTAGTTAGACAACAATGAAGAATAAGGGAGTATGCCTTGGACTCCAGGAAATCGAAGTTGTATTTTTGTTATTGATAGTCTATACATTGACTATGCAAGTGTGTTGACTATGCATTTGATATTTACTATATTAAATGTATTTTGTATTGAAGGCCAACTTAGTATTGTTTGTAATATTCATACTTAGAGCCGACTTTGTAAAGTTAAAAGATATATATGTAAGATCTTTTTGGTAAATATTATGAAGTGGGTAAGTGAAGTGTATGCAGTATTATATCTAGAAGAGAAGACATGTGAATGGCAGAGTAGAGAATGGTAGAGCTAAAAAGGAACTATCAAAGCATTTGTGATGCTAGTTTTTGTTCATGACTGAGAACCTTTTGTAACAGAATTACATTGTAAGAGTTGTAAGCTCATTGGCCCCTAACAGGGTGTTGTGAACCTTTAACAGGGTTTTTATTCCTCTAACAGGGAAATGTACTATGTAATATTCAGATCCTAATAGGGCTAGGTCTCCTTACAGGGACATTATACTTTAGTACATTCTTGTGGGTATCATCCCCACTGGGGTTTTCCCTTGGCCAGGGCATCCTTGTAAACAAATCATGGTGTTATGAGTTCTATGTTATTTGTTTATGTTCATTCCTTAATTGCAATTGTATGGTTAATGTTCAAGTGGTTGAAGAGTTTAATTAACTGTTATAATACTAATTTACCCCCCCCCTCTCAGTATTATCCAATCCTAACAATTGGTATCAGAGCTTTTGGCCCTTGGAGAGAAAGCCTAATAGCTTGAGGGAGATCATAATGGATTTGAACAGTTTATAGGAGAACTTTGAAGCTGCACTTGAAGACCTTGATAATGCTAAAGAAGAAAATGGTGAATTGAAGTTCAACATCCGAAGAGCTAATAAATTCATAAAAAAACTAAAAGAACAAATTGAAATTTATAGAAGTCAGAGAGAAGATCTTGTGGTTCAAATAAAAGAAGACTCATATGAGGACAGATCAGATCAAGTGAAGCAACTGAAAGAAGAGATTGAGACTCTGAAGCTTGAGAACAAGAATATGGCTACAGAAATATAGATACATGAGGATTCTAAGAAGAAAGCTAAAGAAACCTTGAACAATGCATTGAATAAAATGAAATATGAAGCTGACAGCTATAGGATCAAATACTTAGAATTGGAGAAATACAATCAAATTGTGAAAGGTGAACTTACTGAAGCAAAGAAACATATTGAGAAACTTCACACTAGCAATGATTTGATTGATGAACAACTAGACCAGTAGAAACCTATAGGTGACATGATTGGTATTGGCTTCAATGAAGCTGAATGTTCAAAGAATCAGGAAGACAAATCAGTTGAGAATATTAATGCTAAGAAACCATCTATTTAAGAACCTATAGAGAAGATCAGACCTTTTAGAGGTAGATGCTTTGGTTGCAACAAATTTGGACACATGAAGAAAGACTGCAGAGGTAATGCCCCTTTTAGAACTTTTTTTGGTTATTGTTTTAACTGTAATGGATATGGGAACAAGAAGATAGAATGAAAAAAATCTAATTATAGACAAGACAATGGAAGAGAACTTAATATGAAACCTACATACTACAAATGTAACACCATTGGACACATTGCGAAGTATTGTAAATAACAATTTAATCAAGAAAGAGGACCACCTATATGTTACACATGCAATAATCTAGGACATATAGGGAAGTTTTGCAGGTATAATGGAGTAGATAACTATTGAACACCACCTCCTATGAAACCTCAGAAGAATGGAAGTGATAATGGAAAGAGTATTGCAGATGTGAAGAGTGATTTCAAAAATTGTTTTAAGAAAGTAGAAGACAGCAATAGTGGCAAGATATGGAAGACTAAAGAAACTAGTGATACATCAATTCAGGGAGAGTCAGTAGATGCTACTAGATCTTTGCCTGAAGGTAGCAAGACAGAATTGACCTAATCGGTCGATCATGGCCTTAGGGGAGCATTAAATGCAACACATTAGAATTTATCCTACCCCACAAATCATGTAGTGAGCTCATGCGAGCTTGGGAATATGTTGAGCCAATATTATGGATTATATATCTAAGAGTGCATCATCAGCCGACTTGTATATTTTGATCGCAAGAATTAGTAGCCGACCAGACAGTTTGGAGTGAAAAAGAAAATTTATAACCTAACTTGTATAAAGAACCGTGTTATGATCTATTTTTCTATGATTTGACAAGGAGTGAGCCAAGGAGATCAGAGAGCAGAAGTATTCAGAAATTTCTACACCTGTTGTGCATGATCGATCGAAGCATCAACTCAAATTTCTGCATGTGAAAGGTATTCTACATTATCTAAGCTATGGATGCACCTGTAATTTTTTATGTTGTTGATCATCCTAGATAAAAATTCAAGAAACATCCTTACAAGTCATGTGAACAGGATCCAGAAGGAGCATTTTTATAGACCATGCATGGCATATTGCATGTAGAAGACATAAGGGCTTACATACATTTTAATTATGACACATTGGGAGATGATGATATACTCACTAAAATGGAAGATATGATTGAGAACGGAATCATGAAGGAAGAATGGAAACATGTCAGTCAATTAAGTATAATGAAGATTATGGATCTATGCAACTTTGATGAAAATGAATGGTTTAAAATACTTATGAGCAGGGTTCATGACCAATTCATATGGATTGGTATCCAACCTATGAAGATATGCAGTGACTTAATTCATGAGATTACTGGTTTATATAACAGTGGAGTTGTACCCATTGCGGAGAAACATGTCAAGAAGGAAGTCAAAACCCTAACACACTCAAAGTGGGATAGAAGGGAAATGACAGTAAATGATATTTTCCAACAAGATGTAAGGTTGATTACAATGATACTTGGTTACAAATTTTTCTACAATACCAGACCTAATTTAGTATCAGCTAGAGTTATTATGATGGCATGGAGAATGATAAAAGAAAACACATAGTACAACCTATGTGAATTATTGGCACAACAATTCTTTGAGAATGTAAAGCTTGTGAAGAAGGATAGAATAAAATTTTTTAGGTTTGGATCATTATTGGTACACATGTTCATTCATATTGAACATAAGTTTCCTAGTCTACACCCTAGTGGCTGGAAAACTGGAGTTCCTACTGGTATACTAATCTCACAGAGTTACAAAATCCAGAACAGTACTTGGATAGATGGAGAACTATTTGCAATGATCAAAATTATACAAAGACAAATGAATAGTAGATACAGAATACATGAGGACATTGTTGAGAAGTACAAGTACATAATTTGTTTTATGGTTGAAAGAGACTATGTATGTTTTGTGGCAGTGACCCCTAGAAAGAAATGGTGTTACCCTATGGACTATGAAGTGAGTTCCGAAGTACTCGCCATGCAAGTAGAATATATTCTTGTATCAGAAGTTGATACATCAGAAGAGAGATGGGGAACATATGAGGAGAAGTCAGAGAAGGTAAGAGAAGAATAGTATAGATTACAAAGGAAGGGAAATATTGCTAATCTTATTCATGACCGTGGAGTAAAGGTTGGTCTATCTGAGGAAGAGCTGAAAGATATGAAGAATAAGATGGAAGATAGATCTCTTGGAGTAGCTAGTGGAAGCTCTAATGCCCCTTCCACCCCTGAAGTACTTATGGTTGATAACACACCTCCACCATAGTAGCAAGCAGAACAAGTGAAGGAAGTTACTCCTAGAGTAACTAGATCTAGTATGCAGACAAAAGAGAAGAACACAGTTGAAGAAGAGAAGAAAACTAAGAAGAATAAAGCATGGAAACCTGACATAAAAATGCTAGAGAAAAGAGTAATTGAACAAGGAAAATTGATTTCAATTGATAAATATTATGATAGATATGAAGAAGCAAATAAACTAGAAATTGAAGACATTGTTATAGAAAACATGCTTAGTTTCAAGAAGACACTTTTGGAAGTTGAAGGAAGCATACCCTCATATTTGTATACAAAATTGACAAGAAGAAAACATTTGGCACAAGGTGAAGATGATCATATTAGAAACAAGAGATTGATGACATGTTGCCTATGTTATCCATACAAGAGAGAGATATTATAGTTAAAGAATTGAAACCCCTGTTGAGGATAAAGACCAGATTACTAAAGATAATGGTGAGGAAATATGATGAAGTGAGTGAGGAAACACAGAAGGCACTTGAGAAGATACTGTTGAGAACTACTTTTGTCAAGCCCCCACCTCCTAAGATAGATTTACCTCCACAATTGGGAATGGATGACAGCACAAAGGACACAAAGACTAATGATGAAGAGAGTAAAGAAGACACTACTACAAATTTCTATGTTTCTGGTGTGGCAGTAACACTAGAACCCTCACAAGATGAGGACCTTTTTACAGGAACCATGGACACTTGTATTGCTGATGAACTTGAGAAGGAAGAGGAGAATAAGGAAGATGAGTAGAAAGAGGATGAAGGACATAAGACTGAGCAAAAAGAAGATGAAAAGGAAGAGGTAAATTCACAATCTAGCTTATTGTTGGCAAGTAGGAATGTAAATGTTGATAACATGGATGAAAATGAACTGGTGAAACTGGCATTCACCGCACTGAACAAAGCAAAGGATAAATCAGTATAGAAAGGAGATACGAAGACAAAAGTGATTTCAAGAGCTATTGATACTATGAATAAATTGCTTCCAGTACCCTTAGTATTGTAGAACAAAGATGATATTGAGAACTTGAAATTCACACTTGATGAGTTTGATCGCCACTTTGAAAATTTACTGAAGACTGCAGAGGAGAAAGTAGAGAAAATATATGAAGAGAAGAAGCTGGTAAAAGTATGCACATCCATCTCATGGGACTTAGGAGTTGTGAAAACTTGTTTGATAAATGCAAAGAACTGCATTGCACATGGGAGAAAGTTATTTGGTTAGAACATGAATCCTATCAGACACATTCATAAAGTTGAAGATATTATTGCCAAGGAAAGGGAAACTTTGAATAGGTTAATGGATGGTTGTGAAACATCTTCACACAACCACTACATAGTTAGACACTGAAGTGACAAAGATATTGGCTAAGATTAGTGTATTAGAGAATGAGAAGGAGAGAGTACTGAATAGATTCAATTTGTTGAGGAACTTTATTACTCTGAAGCTATCAATGCTTGAGGCACATCTAATAGATTTAGAAAATACTACAGATTAATTGGCTAAAGGCCTACCCATGAACTTGAAGAATACTGAAACTACATCTTTTGCATTGAATTAATTGATTCATATAAGTGAGATTTTGTTTAAGACACAGAGCACTGAAGTTAATATTTTGGAGAAAAGATTCCTTCCAAGACATTCTAAAACTTGTGAGGAAGAAGTGATACTTATTTGTACACACCTTTGTCATTGTTTTGAAATGGAGAGAAGAGAAGAGAGAAAAAACAAATGAATGAAAAAGAGAAGAGAGAACAAAAAAAATATATATGAAGAAAAGAAAATGAAAAAGATGAGGAGAAGAAGTGGAGACAGTTTTGTTTTGTTGGAACACTTAGTATGTTTTTGTTAAGTGTTGCCATCAATGCCAAAGGGAGAGATTGTTGGAAAGTGATCAATTTGGGTAATGTGATTCACTTTTTGGTTGTCATTTATGGCAACACATCTAGGTTTAAGATTGATTGTTTTTAAGATATGTTTTGGTATGTCCAAAATTGACTAAGTACAAAAATAGAGGTAGAGTATTGTTTTGGATATCAAAGATAGGGATCGAGAAATTAAGGCATGAGAGCTTAGTGGAAGACAGTGTGGAGTATTTCTGACATACACTTAAGATCAATTTATATTTGGTTAAGTTTATGATAACTTATAAGGATTTGAAGACTGACAAACAGGAGAGAACAACGACACAAAGTAGTTGGATAGTAGTGAAGAATAAGGGAGTATGACTTGGTCTCCAAGAAATCAAATTTGTATTTTTGTTATTGATAGTCTATACTTTCACTATGCAAGTTCATCGACTATGCATTTGATATTTATTATATTAAATGTATTTTGTATTGAAGGGTGACTTAGTACTATTTGTAATATTCATACTGAGAGCCGACTTTGTAAAGTTAAAAGATATACATGTAAGATATTTTTGGTAAAGATTATGAAGTGAGTAAGTGAAGTGTATGCAGTATTATATCTAGAAGAGCAGACATGCGAATGGCAAAGCAGAGAATGGCAGAGCTATAAAGGAGCTATCAAAGCATTTGTGATGCTTGTTTTTGTTCATGACTGAGAAAATTTTGTAATAGAATTACATTGTAAAATTTGTAAGCTCATTAGCCCCTAATAGGGTGTTTTGAACCTTTAACAGGGTTTTTGTTCCTCTAACAGGGAAATATACTATGTAATATTCAGCTCCTAACAGGGCTAGGTCTCCTTATAGGGACATTATACTTTAGTACATGCTTGTGGGTATCATCCCCACCGGGGTTTTCCCTTGGCCAAGGTTTTCTCATTAAAAAATTATGGTGTTATGAGTTATATGTTATTTTTTTATGTTCTTTCCTTTACTACAATTGTATGGTTAATGTTCAAGTGGTTGAAGAATTTAATTAACTATTATAATACTGATTCACCCCCCTCTCAGTATTATCCATTCCTAACATAAAATTATTCAAAATAAAGTTTCCTCCTTTCTTAAACCATAATCCATAATCTTCAGTACCCTTAAGATATCTCAGAATCCTTTGGATAGCCATCAAGTGATTCTCTCTAGGATTAGATGAAAACCTTGCAAAAATACAAACTACTAATACAATATCATGTCTATTCTAAACAACATATTGAAGGTTTACCAATCATGGATCTATAGGTAGTCTTATTTACCTCCTTTGAATCATCACCATTAGACAACTTATGTCGAGTACGCTTACGAGTCCCAACTGGTCATGAGTCTTCTATTCCAAATTTCTTCAGTATCTCTTTAATGTATTTAGACTGAGTAATGTAGATACCATCCTTCATCTAATAAACTTGTAACAAATAAAGAATTGGATTTCACCAAACATAGACATCTCAAATTCCTTACTCATAGCTTCATAGAATTCTTTGCATAAAGCATCATATCCAATAAATAGTATATCATCAACAAATATCTCTGCTAATAGTATCTTGTTCCAAGGTCCTTCTTTGATGTACAAGCTACTATTGTCATTAGTTCTCTGAAATCCAATACTTATCAAATAACCATGCAATATTTCATACCAGGCTTTAAGCACTTGCTTCAGTCTATACAAGGCTTTGTGAAATTTGCAAACCACATTCCTTTTGTTAGGATCAGAAAAACCTTCAGGTTCCTCAATACAAACTTCTTCTTCAAGAATTTCATTCAAGAATCTAGATTTTACATCCATTTGGTATACCTTGTATCCTTTATGTGAAGCATATGCTAGAAGAGTTCTAACTCCTTCAATTCTTGCAACAGGAGAAAAATTTTCTCCATAATCCATACCCTCTTCTTGAGCATATCCTCTACATACTAATCTTACTTTATTTCTGGAAAATTCACCTTTTTCATTCATTTTTTTTTCTTAAAATCCACTTAGTACCAATCATATTATTTCCTTTTGGTCTAGGTACAAGAGTCTAGGTTTTGTTCTTTTCTATCTCCTCAATCTCTTCATTCATTGCTTCTATCTAGCTTTCATCATTCAATGCACCTTTAATAGATCTAGGTTCAATTTCACTAAGAAAATATGTACCTTTGATTTTGTTCCTTGTCATTACACCTTCTATCTGATCATCAATTATTTTCTCAAGTGCATGATTCCTTCTAAGATATTTTACAATTATAGGTTTCTTCCTCTTTGATTCTTGTGTTGATCCACTAGGTTCATCATGTTCAAATATTTTGTTATATTCTTTTGTCTGATACTCAGGTTCTATTGTCTAAGACTTGGGCGCCTTTGTCTGAGACTCGAGTGGCTCTATATGTGACTCGAGTGCCTCTATCTAAGACTCGGTTTCCTCTATCTATGACTTGGTTTCTTAAATCTGAGACTCAGTTTCTATAGTTAGCAGCTCGGGTTGCACAGGTTGCAACAAGATTTTTGCTGATGAGTTCAGTGGTTGACAAGATTGTTGTCCAATTACCATTTCTTGTGTCTTAGGTATAGTATCGGGTTCATAATATACAAAGTTTCTATAGTCCTCAGGCTCTTTACTACTATGTTCTTCACTTGTCCCTGCAAACTCATCAATCTTTACTTGCAAACTTTCTATGTCTTTATGAGTAGTAAGATTTAAATATTTATATGCTTTTCTTTTACAGGAGTAGCCTAGGAATATACCTTCATCACCTTTTACATGAAATTTTATATTTCTTACTTCCTTCAAGATGTAACATTTACTTCCAAATAATTTGAAATAAAAAAATTGGGTTTATATCCATACCATAATTTAAAAGGTGTCTGCTCAGTACCTTTCTTCAGGGTATGTCCAGGATCATGGTATGACAAACAAGTCCTTAAGTGGCAATGAAAATTTACAAAATTAGGGTTAGACAAGTTCACATAAAAATTTGAACAAGTTATCAATATTATATCAAAAATATGTAAGAAAAGAATATATAGGAAATTGAATGTAGTTTTTAAGATACTAGCACTTAATTGAAAAAAAAAATCTATATGCTAAAATTTTAAATTTCATTGCGGTAGTATGAAAATTTTAGGAAAACGATAAGAAGTAGGTGTATGTCTGACTAACTTAAACACAATAAAAATGATAATAATTTTTTACAAGATTATAGATATATGTAGTAGAATCATGTCCGGATGTGACACATATTTTTTTGTAATTGTTTTCCAAGTAAATAATTAATTATTATTTTTCTACTACAACTTTTTGAGAGTATACAAAATCTCTTGTCTGACCACCTTAACTTAGTCCAAACTTTATCAAATTGAAAATTTTTAATTTTTTTACTATATTAGGTAAATTATAGAATGTGACTCAAGTTGTTGATTTCAAAATTTTTATACCATTTGAAATTTATAGTTATTTTTCAATCAGTCTATCAATGACGACTAAAAAGATAAGAAGTAGGTGTATGTCTAACCACCTTAAACACAATCAAATGATAATATTTTTTTACAAGATTATATATATAAGTAGTAGACTCATTTCTGGATGTGACGCATATTTTTGTGTAATTTGGTTCCAAGTAAATAATTAATTATGATTTTTCTTCTAAAACATTTCCAAAATATAAAAGCTCTTGTGTCTGACCACCTTAACTTAGTCTAAAATTCATTAAATTGATTTTTTTTTCTTTTTTTATTGTGGTAGGTGAAGCATAAAATTTAAAATGTGTTGGATGTTAAAATAATATTATACCATTTGAAAGTTATAGTTATTTTTCAATTAGTCTACCAATCAGGACTTCTTTTCACATCGCCACTTTTTGGCATACCATGATCCTGCACATACCCTTCAATTGAACTTTGTTCAAGGTGTGAATTGTAGTGCTAATGGCTTCCTTCCAGTATTTGGTAGCAGCATTCTTTTCAATCATCAAAGTTCTTGCACAATCCATACTAGATCTGTTTCTTCTTTCTGCTATCCTATTTTGTTGTGGTGTACCTAAGGAACATACTTGTCTCTTGATTCCTCTTTCATTGAATAATTCATTGAACTCATTAGAAATTAATTCACCTCCTCTGTCACATCTTAAGAATTTAAGTTTCTTTCTTGTTTCTTTATCAATTCTAGCAAGATACCACTTAAACTTCTGAAAATATTCTGATATTTCTTTGAGAAACATAATAGTCATCATTCTGGAATTGTCATAAAAGAATATAATTAAATACTTCTCACCTATGTAACTTTTTGTTCCAATTGGTCCAGACAAATCAGTATGCACTAACTCCAACACTTCTTTTGTATGGTGTTTCTTGTTCTTGAAACTAGTCTTTCCCATCTTCCCAATTTCACATTGTTTGCAAATTGCTAATTCAAGTTTCTTCAGAATAAGAATACCTCTTACTCTTTTTTTCTTTCTTATGTTGACTAGGTTATCAAAATTCACATGACACAACCTCTTATGCCATAACCAACTTTCTTCTACTTGTGCAATAAAACATGAACTTTCATTGAGATCAAGATAAAATATGTTGAGAATAACCACTATCAATTATCCAAGTGTCATTCTTACTAATATGAGAGTAAAGTGTAGTATTTTCATTATCTTCATTATCTAACTCATCCTTAATAGAAATGTAAACCATTTCATCTTCATCTTCATCACTATTACAATCTTTAGCAATATAACAAGATTTCTTAACTTTGTCCTTGTATCTTTTGTAATCTTTGAAATCTTTCTTGCCTTTCTACTTGTTGAACATTTTCTCATCTTTTTCTTCCTTGTTTGGACACTTAGCAAAAATGTGACCAACCTCATTACATTAAAAGAAAATATATGGTATTCTTCCCTTGTACTTTCCTTTGGCAGCTCTCTTTGCAAGTAATTCTTCAATGATTTCCAAATCTTCATCATCAGAATCATCATCACTATCACTGTCAATCTATTTTCCTTTCATCTTACCAAAGGTTTAATTTAGCTTTGAATGTAGACTCAAAATTGCTAGGATTAGGAGTGTAATTGTCAAATTTATCCAGCTCAAATGTTGTAATCCTTCCAACTAATGCATCTAGAGTTATATCAATACTGTACCTCATCTATTAAATAGTTGAAACACTAATAGTATAGATAGGAAGAAAAGTTCTCAATACCTTACTAACCACTATTTTGTCTTCAATTGTTCCACTAGAAGCTCTGATTGCACTGACACTTTTCTTGATTCTTTCACTATATTTTTTAATGTTTTCTCCTTCTTTCATTTTCATCTGATCAAACTGACCTCTGATACTTTTTTCTTTGGCTCTCTTTACATTGTCATCTCTGATGAGCCTCTTAATAGGCCATCTTCTCAAATATTTCTTACTTTCTTTTTCACCAATTTGCTTGCAAAAAAAATACTTTAAACTTGTGGTTTTATATGTATATTTTATATATGTAAAGACATAAGTAGGTAAGTGGGTGATAAAAGAACATGGTGTATTTTCTTGGAACTGATGGATAGAAGTTGCATCATATAAGTAGTTACATGCTAATGAATGATCCTATTTCCTATGTTATGTTTGTGGGTAATCTCCTTTCTGTAGCCATGTGCCTTGCAAGAGTATTAATTGGAAACTAACACTTCTTTCATAGTATTAATGATATATATATATATATATATATATATATATA
>MU226277.1:1083456-1095634 GCA_018584345.1 Thuja plicata | reverse complement strand
AACAAGCATCGTGGTGCTGAAGAAGTCAAGGACAACCGTCGCTGCAAAAGCACCATCATACCCAAAGAATTAAGCAAGTGATTGAAGAAGAGCATGCTAAAAGACTTTTGCGGAGGAGCAAGTCAATACAGTTCCTGAGTAAACACAGCACGCGGATCTAGAGCCACCACATGCTATATTTTGGGAAGGACTTGAAGACTTACTCTTGCTGATTGATATTTTATGTTATGAGCATTATGTATCCATTAGTGATCCTCATTAATGGAGTGATCCTAGATTTTCAGAATAGTTGTAGTTTCTCTTTAAATAAGCCAACTATCGTAACTCTTAAAGTTAGTCAAGTTAGTTGATATATTTTCTTGAATAGAAGTTGATATTGTAACACTGTTTTACTTTCCAAGTCATTTTTCTCCATGAATGAATATAGTGCATAATTTGAGTTTCATTCTCTTATCTTGATTGCATTTCTATTCACTCATCCAAGGAGGCCCACTTGGTGAGTGAATTTCTTTGTTAGAATTGAATTTATTTCCTTGTTCATTAAGAAGTAATTAGAACTCTCATGTTCCTGTAGCCACTAGTAAAAGAACTGGTAGATTGTTCCTGCAGCATAGGCGAGTAGAGTAGTTCCTATTCGTGATTACTGATTTATTAGAGTAAAAGAATTTACCTGAGATAGTATAGATTTCCTAAAGCTTAATATATTTCAATTTCATAGGATTAGCCTTGAGAATCAAGAAGGTTTGAATCATATGCCTTGCAAATACTGTTCCAAGTTTACGTCCCTAGTCGATAATTAAATGAGACTGAATAATCTACTTAGAAGAAAATTAGGGTGTCCAATCTTGAAATAGCAGTCCAATCCTATATGTTTCTAATACAAGTGTTTAGCCAGGCATTTTTGGCACCACTGTCAGGGATGGTGTTATTTAAAACTTAGTTTGGTGTTCATGTTCCTAGTTTTCATAATCTAGGACTTAATTTCAAGCAATCCTTTTATGCATAGAAGAAGAGATCCTCATGGGAGATTCCTTCCTCACCAACAATAGGCTGAACTATTTCATATTTTCAATCCTGAGCCAAAGGAACCCTGAGTTGAGAGTGAAGAAGAAGACCCATTTGAAAACCCATTTGCTGACGCCCAAGAATAAATATCATCACCATCGTCCTCCAAAGAATCACTACATTTGCATGTCCTCTTTGATGAGCCTAAGTATCAAGACAAACCATTAGATTTTATTATCTATCAGCCACAATAGCCAGGACCTCCTCCAAGGATGGCTTAGCCTACCTTTCCTTTCCCAATTCCTCCTCAACAAGGTAACCAAAACCTGAAGAACATACCAACCGTTGTACTTCCAAAATTCTATGGCCTTATCATTGAAGATCTAGAGACCATCCTCTTTGAGTTTGACATCCTTTGTAGGAGTTATGACTACACAATTGATGCCCATAAGCTGAAATTGTTCCCATCAACTCTTAAAGAGGTTTCTCTAAGGTGGTTCATGGGCCTCAGAGCTAATGTTGTAGTAAATTGGAATGCCATAAGCAACATGTTTCTTTCTAAATGCAAAGAGTACTGTAGAGGATGAGATTTAAAGGGAGATGACATCTTTAAAATGTCACAAAAAGAGGATGAAACCTTGGAAGACTATGCTTTCAGGTTTATGTTTAACATGCAGCGTAACACTCAACACCAGTTGAATGAGGAATCAAAGAAGCATATGTTTCTCAAAGGTGTCAATGATGGAAGCATGGAAGCCTTGGATCTTATGGCTGGTGGGGATATCACTCATAAGAAATGGGAATATATCAAGACTATATGTTTGAATTACTCGAGAGCTACAGTGAAAAAAGGAAGAGGAATAAAAGATTTTCCGCATAAGATAAATAGTTTAGGAGTATCCAAGATAGAGTTGTCCAACCTCTTGTCTGAATTCAAGAAGGACAATATTAATGACGAGGCCACTCAGTTGGATAGCATGAAATCCCAGAGGAAGAAGGAGGATGCAAAATCTATGTCAGTTGAATTGTGCTCTCATTGTAGAGAGAAGAAAATAAATTGGAAGTGAAAAGCTGTTGCATCCATGGACACTACCTCAATGCCCACCGAGTTCAAAGCCATAGATGAGGAGAGTGGAGAGGTTTTCTTCATGGTTCAAAGGAAACCATGGGCTCAGAGACAAGGTATGCCTCAAGACCCCCTGAATAATTTTGGTTATAATAATAGTAATCAGTGGAAAAACCAAAACCCCCCAGAATTTTGGCCCTCAAGGATAGAATTGGAATCATAACTCATCTAACAAATAGCCACAATATAACCAAAACTATCAGCAGCCATAGTACAACCAAAAATTCCAACAATAGCCTCCATTTAATCCATATTAGCAGCAATTTAACCAATATCAGCAGCCGCAGTAGAGTAACCAATGGAAACCACATGGTAACTAACAACAACAACCTCACTAGGGACCCAATAATCCTAATCAGCAACAAGCTATCATGCCTCCACCTGCTACAGCCAATAGTAGTCCTCAGAATCCACAAATTCCTGCACAAACAAATCCAAATTCCAATAACAAGAAGCAATCTTATTCACTGCAAGTGAATGACATCCACTTACGACCATGAACTACATTTCCCGCGCCTAGGGCACCCATAATAACTAATGTTTGTGATACTGAGGAAATTCCTAAAATCAACACACTGTTGTTCCACCTATTCCACCCACTACTCCAGCTTTGAAAACTCCACCTTATCTGCAAATATTGGCTCAACAATCAGTACCCCCTAAAAATATTCCTATTGCAACTGATCTGATTAACCAACTAAAGAAAATGACAGTCCAAATACCTTTACTAGATGCCCTCAAAGAAAATCACATTTATAATAAAGCAATCAAGGAAGCATGTATCAATCACCCTAGTAGGAAAATGAAAGATCCTGATACCATCCATGTTCTTGGACAGCTTTTTGATCTTATGCTCAGTAAAGCCTTGATGCCTAAGTAATCTGATCCAGGGAGTCTAGTGGTTACCATTCACATTAATGGTATATAAATACTGAATGTCTTGGCTGATTTAGTGGCATCTATCAATGTAATGACTATGGATGTGTTGTTAAGACTTAGCATCATTGGGTTGAGGGAAACACCCACCATAGTCTAGTTAGCTGATAATTCCACTATTAAGCTAGATGGTATGGTAGAGGATATTTTTGTCACACTAGATTCCTTGGATTACCCCTTAGATTTTATCATCATGTCCCCCAAAGCTACACTAGGAGGATATCCATTAATCCTAGGATGGCCTTGGTTGGCCACAACAGATGCTTGCATTGCATGTTTCTCAGGAAAAATGACCATATCTAATGGAATTCATACCAAGAAATTAACTTTGTACTCTCTAGCCAAACCCCAAGTTGAACTTGACCAAGTTGTCTGGCCAGATCTAGGAGATGTTTCCCTCAAAGCCAATTCAGTGCAGCAGCTTATGGTTTTTGGTAGAGATCCATTTATGGCCTCACAAGAGGAAGATGACATACTAGTAGCAATCGTTACAAACTAGTATGGCTCTTAAGAACCCTCTTATCATGTCCCTGACTATTCCCTACAAACCATACTGCGATGAGACTCAACCAAAAAATGTGTACCCATAAGATCTATATAAGTCCTGAGTCCAGACAAATTAGGCAAGCCTAGAGAAGAGTAAACCCTACACTAAGAGATATAGTAAAGGTTGAGTTACAAAAAATCCTCCAAGCTAGCTTTACATATCCTATTTCTGATAGCCAGTTGGTCTCTCCTCTTGTAATTGTCCCAAAGAAAGGTGGTAAATGGAGAGTTTGTGTGGACTATAGAGAGCTTAATAAAGCCACTAAGAAAGATCACTTTTGATTACCCTTTATTGACCAAGTACTTGACAACCTTGCTGGTAAGAAGTATTTTTCATTCTTGGATGGTTTCAGTGGCTACAACAAGATCTAGATATCACCAAAAGACCAAGATAAAACAATTTTCACCTATCCATGGGGAACATTTTCTTATTATGTCTTGCCATTTGGATTATGTAATGCACCTGCTACTTTTCAAAGGGTAGTCATTAGTATTTTCTCTAATACTATTGCTGACTGTGTTGAAATATACATGGATGACTTCACTACATATGGAACTACATTTGAAGAGGCACATGATAATTTGGGAAAAGTTCTTAAAATATGTTAGGACTATAACCTCTTGCTTAATAGTGAGAAGTGCTATATGATGATGCAGGAGGGATTTGTCCTAGGACATTACCTCTCATGCTTTGGCATATAGGTTGATCCTGTAAAGATTGCAATCATCATTACACACTCCACTCCAGAAGAGAAGAAGGATGCCAGGATTTTTCTTGGTCATGCCAGTTACTACAGGATATTTATTAAAAACTTCAGCCAACTTGCTGCCCCATTGTACACTTTATTGAAGAAAGAAGCAAAATTTGAATGGATAGCTAACAGTGAACTATCATTTCAACATTTGAAAGATGTGTTGATAAAGACCCCTATTATTAGAGGGCCTAACTAGAAGCTTCCCTTTCATATCCACACTAATGCAACTGAATATGCCATTGGGGCAGTGCTAGGACAGAAAGAAGATATAGTTGAGCATGCCATTTATTAAATAAGCAAAAATCTGCAAGGTGCTAAACTGAATTATACTGTAACTGAAAAGGAACTGCTTGCTATAATATATGAACTTAATAAATTTAGACATTACATAATTGGTTATGAAGTATTTATCTATACAGATCACTCAGCAATCAAATACTTGATGAACAAACCCACCATTTCTGGTAGGTTAGCTCGCTGGTTACTCCTCATGTAGGAGTTTGATATAACTATCATTGATAAACTAGGTAAAGCTAATGTGGTCACTGATTTCCTCTCTAGATTACAAGTTCCTGATGAAACTGTAGAAATTGATGATAGCTTCCCAGATGAGCACCTATTCTCTATTGTAAATTATAATCCATGGTATATTGATATTGCCAACTACCTTGCTACAGGAAGAACACCACCTCATTTTTCACCTCGTGAACACAGGCTACTGGTTGAGAAAAGTTTCAAATTTTCATGGATCTCAGGATTTATGTTCCACACAGGCCCTGATCAAGTCACCCATAAATGTGTTAGTGAAGATGAGACCTATGATATCCTTCGGTCTTGTCATGATGAGGTATGTGGTGGCCACTTTGCAGGAAAGAGGATAGCGTACAAGGTATTAACCACTGGATATTATTGGCCTACCTTACATAAATATGTAGCTAAGCATACCAAGCACTATGACTAATGCAAGAAGATGGACCACCTAACCAAGTCTAATGAAATTCCCTTGTATCCTCAGGTGGTGTTCACACCATTTGACAAATGGGGCATCAATTTCATTGGTCCCATCAAACCATCTTCCCATAGTAAGTCTTATATCTTAGTATGCAATGATTACACCACAAAATGGGTAGAAACAAAAGCAATGAGACATGCTAGGGATCATAAGGTAGAAAATTTTCTCTATGATTTTATCTTTACTAGGTTTGGTATACCTCATGAAATAGTAACAGATCAAGGTGTGCAGTTTACCTCTAATCTTATTGTTGAATTGATGAATGAGTACACAGTGAGGCATGGTAAATCTTCACCATACCATCCTCAGGACAATGGGAAGGCTGAGATCACAAATGGGGAAATTGAAGCCATCTTGACCAAAAAATTTGTTGTTCACAAAAAGGATTGGGCTACCCACCTTCCCGAAGCCATTTGGGCTTATCGAACGACTTGGAAAACCACAACTAGTTTTACTCCATTTGAGCTAGTTTATGGAAAATATGCATCCATACCTATTGAGTTTCACCATAAGACTCTCAGGATGACATTGGAGTTAGATATCAACCTTACTAGGGCACAAGAGGATAGGCTCTTATAGCTTAATGGACTCGATGAGTATAGGAAGTCCGCACTTCACAATACTGAATTAATTCAGAAGCAACAAAAGAAGTGGCATGACAGATTCATCAACGATAAGAAATTTTCCATAGGTGATTGGGCCTTTCTCTATGACTCACACTATCATCATACTATAGGAAAATTTTAGACCTGATGGTTAGGACCTTATGAAATAATCTTAGTTTTTGACAATGGTGTAGTTCAACTTTCTACCATTGATCCTATGCAATTCAAACTTCCTGTCAGCGAGCATCATCTCAAGATCTATCGCAACCCATGAGTCATGAAGAATTTTTGCAGTAGTTCTAGCAAAGCATAGACTACCACACTCCTACATCCGAAGCATATGGGTCTTCCACCTAGGTTTCCACCAATCTATGATTTTTATCACTGATTCCATAATAAACATTTCACTTTTTGTGAATGGAATTCTCAGTAATAAAATCCACCTCACCTCCTCTCTCTACCATGTGTCTATGCCATTGCATCACTCCATCAGTGCATGTAGCATAGTAGAACACTCTTCCTGCAGCACCTCACAAGTTAGAGACATACTTTTTCTCATATATTATTTTATTCATTTTTTTTGGATTAAGTGTTCTTTTTATGTTTTTTTACTCTTGCACACAAAGTCTTGGTGGAACCCATGCCTTACACTTAGTTGGGGTGAGGGATTATTTAATGATTTTTTCAAAATATTTCCAAATTAACATTAGCATGCAAAAAGGGAAAACTTTATTTCTTGTCTTTTCATGATGACCACCATCATGTGGGAGCTTATGTGTCCTCCCGTAATTTCATCATCATGATTTGAAAGCAATTAAAAGATAAGGTTTACTTAATAATGATATTTTGCAACACGTTAGGGTGGAAGAACTTAACACGTCCAAATGTATTTATGAATATCATTTGAAGTAATGCTTATTTGCCTGGAACTAAAATCTATTCTATACTCCAATTTTTCTCGTAAGAAACACCTTCAGTCCGTAAAGAGTCCTGCATTTTCCAATTTTTTGTAGCATCTGTGGAGCTCCTATGAAGTCATTTTTTTCATTAGCAATGGACAAAGACCTTCATAGGTAGGAGCCTATAGATCATAGCATTCTACTTGTGGACCCAGCCACCTGTGAAATGATTCAAAGAAGGGGATGGCTGGATTACTGCCTTAGCCTTAATGGATTTGATGAAGAAATTTCTTTCTAATTTCTAAACACTCTGAGCAATGCGTTTGTAGTGGTTAAAAGTATGAGGATAGAATTCTCTAAGGACATCATGGAAAAAGTTTCAAAGTTGTCGTAGGAAAGATAAAAATGGAGTAAGGCTATTGACTTGCGCTCAGCCAAGGCACAATTTACCCTACATGGTGACCCACGGTTGGACATTGATAAGAAACAGGCCACTTAAAGAACATCATTACCCATGGAGTATATGTAGCCAGCTACATTCATAATATCCTACTTCACTTGTGAAGGTCATTACAAGTACCTCCATGGATTGCATTTCAAGATTTTGAGCACCCTCTGCCATGAAAATAGGCTAGTAAACTTACCTAGTTTTCTATTTAGTATTGTGAAAAAGCAAGTGTCTCTAGTACAGTGAGGAAAAGTTTAATCTATTTCCCATCATTATTTAATCAAATTGGTTATAGAAAGAGAATTAATTAAGAAATATAGTTGGACTTGGGATGAATTCTTGGCCATGGAGGAAAAAGCACCTAGAGTGGTTGGCCCTAGAGGCCAGGGTGTAGGAAGAAGGGTTAACACAACAATGTGGGTTCCTAAGGTAATATAGAAAGTAGAGGCCATTCCTGAAGTGTCTTCTTCTAAACCTAACCTATCTAGGAAAAGAACATACAATTTTAGTACTCCTATGTCTAAAAAATAAAGGTAAAACTAGGGAAGTCGTGTCACTCCTGATACTTCACCTTCTGAGGAAACTAGGTCTGCTACCATGGAAGATAAAGGTAAAACCCTAGAGGTAGAGGGTATGACTCCAGACAACCTCCTTACAATGAAGATGTTAGTAACCTAGCTGAGGAACCCTTGCCCTCTCCCAAGGACGCAATGCTAGAATAACCTCTTGTAGCCATTACAGAGGAGGGTCCCACCAACAGGAAGAAACGTAAAGATACTCTGAGCTCTTTTCAAACCCCTGTTAGGAAGAGTGCTAGGCTTTCTGCTAATATCAGTGAGGTGAACAAAACCCATGATCAAGTTCTAAATGTTGAATCCTCTAAGTCTACAGAGAAGTCCTCTTCAGAGGCAATGGCTCCAACAAGTACAAATAGTGACACCATTTTCCACATTATGAATGATGAAGCTACAACTGACCCACAAGTTGATTACATCCTCATAGACACTGATAGGGATTCTGAGGAAACAAAGATATTTTTCAATAACTCTATCAGGCAAGATACTGATGTCAATTCTGAAAACCTAGCCCCTCATGAATTACCTACAATAGATGAGGACATTGTTGAAAAGGTATTTTTAAAAATGAGAAGAGATGCATTAGACACGCTGGCCAAAGTAGTTGAATCATCCCAAGTGGATGATTCAATGAAAACCCTTGTCATATGGAGAGGAAAAACTTCCATTGATGAATCCTGCCAAGAAGATGATTTAATAAAAACTCATGACAAAGAAAAAGGGGCTACTCACTCTAAAGAGGAAGCAGTAAAAATCCCTCAACTTGCATCTGGGTGGATCAATATTCTTTAGCAGGAACCCATGCCACCACTAGATTTATCCACACCTTTAGCAACAGGGCTGTGCTTGTACCAAAATTTTATATGGGAAAAGGCACAATGGAAATTGGATAGAAAAACTAAAAAGGATCATTGAGGAGCAAGCTTGTCAACTAGAACAGAAAACAAATCGAATTGCAGTATTGGAGAGGAAAATTGAGCAGATCACCAAATTGATTCCTGTAGCAATGGCATGTAGGTCACCATCTCCAGTTTATGCTTTGTTCCTTAAGGAGAAATTTGATAATATTTAATAGAATAAGATTGTAGAGGGATTGAATCCTTCTATTTCTACACCTCATGAATTTTATGATGCATTCTAGTCAGCTCCCATGTCCATAAAAAACCTATTATGTGAATTGTATTTACACAATCTTGATGTACCAGACAATAGGGATTGGAATTCACTTCTATACATGGGAGATGTTCAGTTAAGGGAAGTGATGTCTTGGATTCAAAATGAGATTAACAAAGAGCATCATACTTTGTCATATAGAAGAAGTGAGATAGATACACCCATCATGATGAGGTCTAAAGTTTAGAGTTCTAGGCAAACTTTACTTGATTGGATCTCAATTACTATGAACCCTAGTGGATCCCATGAAGTCCTTCCAGTCAGAGAACAAACATACACAAATTGGGAACAACATTCATCACATGATATTAAGGCCATGATTGTAGCTTGCAAATAGAGGTGGGTATAGATGTCCCATGACTTAAAAATCTGGGAACCCCATTCTCCACAGAATATAACTCTTTCCACTAGCCGAGCCCCATGGTTTATAATGTTGGGCAGAACACTACTGAATTACTAGATTCCCTTAAGGTTTCAACCTCCTATCCTCCTGCAGCCTTTACTAGCACTAAATGAAAATTTAGAAGATCGTGATATGACTCAGGAAGTGCAGAGGTGGGAAAGACTTCAGGACAACCATGGGTATTTCAACTATGTTGCTAATGAACCAGGTGAAAAGATTGCCAGTGACCTGAGGCTTAGGGCTAGGATCCATAATTTCATGATTGATGCAGACCAGCAATAGTGCACTTGGAGGGAATGATGAGCCTCTTAAAAGACCATCTTCTCAAATGTTTCTTACTTTCTTTTTCAGTAGTTTGCTTGCAAAATAGATACTTTAAACTTTTGGTTTTATATGTATATTTTATATATGTAAAGACATAAGTAGGTAAGTGGGTGATAAAAGAACATGGTGTATTTATAAGTAGTTACATGCTAATGAATGATCCTATTTCCTATGCTATGTTTGTGGGTATTCTCCTTCCTGTAGCCATGTGCCTTGCAAGAGTATTAATTGGAAACTAACACTTCTTTCCTAGTATTAATATATATATATATGTGTGTGTGTGTGTGTGTGTGTGTGTGTGTGTGTGTGTGTGTGTGTGTGTGTGTGTGTGTGTGTGTGTGTGTGTGTGTGTGTGTGTGTGTGTGTGTGTGTGTGTATTCAAGTCATGGCACATTCAAGAACAAGAATCAAGGTGTTGAAGAAGTCAAGGAAATTCATTGCTACAAAAGCGCCATCATGCCCAAAGAATTAATAAAGTAGTTGAAAAAGAGCACACTGCAAGACTTCCATGGAGGAACAAGTCAATACAGTTCCTGAGTAAACATAGTGTGTTGATCTAGAGCCACCACATGCTATATTCTAGGAAGGAATTGAAGACTTACTCTTGCTGATTGATATTTTATGTTATGAGCATTATGTATCCATTAGTGATCCTGATTAATGGAGTGATACTAGATTTAGGGAGTAGTTTTAGTTTCTCTTTAAATAAGTTGACTATTGTAACTCTTAAAGTTAGTCTATTTAGTTGATATATTTTCTGGAATACAAGTTGATATTGTAAAATTGTTTTACTTTCCAAGTACATTTTTCTCCATGAATGAATAGAGTGCATAATTTGAGTTTCATTCTCTTATATTGATTGCATTTATATTCACTCATCCAAGGGGTCCCACTTGGTGAGTGAATCTATTTTTTAGATTAGAAGTTATTTCCTTGTTCATTAAGAAGTAATTAGAACTCTGTTGTTCCTGTAGCCACTGGTAACAAAATTGGTAGACTGTTCCTGTAGCATAGGCGAGTAGAGTAGTTCCTATTTATGATTACTATTTTCTTAGAATAAAATCAATTACATGACATAGTATAGATTTCCTGAAGCTTAATGTATTAAAATTCCATAGGATTAGCCATGAGAATCAAGAAGGTTTGAAGCATATACTTTACAAATACCATTCCAAGTTTACGTCCCTGGTCAATAATTAAATGAGAATGAATAATCTACTTAGCAGCCAATTGGGGTGTCCAATCCTAAAATAGCAGTCCAATGCTATGTGTTTCTAAGAAAATTTTTTAGCCAAGACAATTGTTTAGCCAAGCAATCTCCTCCATGTATAACATGTATTTTCTTCCACATATCATAGGCAATTGAAAACCATTGTCCAAAATAGTAGATATATGTAGCCTCATCAAATCTTTCCATGCTGCGAAGTTGTCTTTGTTAAGCTTGGGGATCTCCCTTCTGTAAAACATCTCTGATCTTTAGCTTAGGCCTTGAAACCTTCCCTGAAAGTACTGGGTTCTCTAATACCAATTGTTCAAAATTAGTTGAGTAATAACAGGGGAGGGGTTAATCAATTACCACAAAATAGAACCAAGTACATTATTTGTCTTAAACAAATTTATCACTCTTGCTTGGTTAACATAGATATTCTACTATCACTCGATTAACATAGAAAATCTTAAGATATTAACTGTGATTATCCTTTAGTGATTAAATGCAGAAACATAGAGCATAAAGTAAATAAAATTTATAGAGATAATATGAAGATTTAATGTGGAAACCCAATATGGTAAAAACAACCAATTGCAACTAGTCACTATTTTTCACTCTTTTGAATTGAGCTCTATAAGGAGCCAACCATGTTAAAGGTTACAATAACACACTGTTAGGTGTGACCATGTTAGAGGATTTAATCACCCTACAAAGAGTGGCCTTGTTAGAGGTCTTCAAACACTTCAATGTAGAAATGTCACCTTTTGAGAGGATTTACAAAATACTGTTAAGTCTACTCTGTAAACATATTTTAGATCACTGCTACAATTGTTAGAGAGTAACAATGGATTGACCTGTTTGTCGAAGAAACTATCTTTTCTTATTCAGATCTCTGCTCCGGCTTATAAAACTTGAACCTCACTGATTGGATATTTTGTTGTAGCTCTGTATATTCTATCCTCAATCAGAATCTCATCTGATTTTGCCTCCACACTTCATGTCATAAACACATACACATGTCTTCACATCTTACACTTATTCTATCCAAACTTGACCTTATATATATATATATACATATATATATATATATACATATATATATATATATATGTATACATATATATATACATACATATATACATATATGTATATATATATATA
>MU226277.1:1066974-1083085 GCA_018584345.1 Thuja plicata | reverse complement strand
GCGTGCGTGCGTTAGTCGGCTGTCACTAAAAGGATAACTCAGTTAATATTGAAATCCTTCAATGTCCGACCAAAATAGTAATACCTGAGTGACATCGATTAGAACTGAAAATCACTTTGGTCTTATCTGATGCCTGAGAGAACTTGGCAGAAACTAACTGTGCTCAGTTTGGGTATAGACATTTTTGTAACATCACTATATTTGTGTAAACATAAATGAGAATACACAATTAAATAATTGTCATCAACATAAGGAACAACTCCCCAAGAAAGATTATTGGAAATAAATATGCTCGAGTGATGACAAGAAGCAAAGTAAGAGGTATTAAATGTTTGATATCAACTTTTGAGAAAAAGAAAGTAAAATATGCACTAGATAATGAAGATTGGACAAAATCAAAGAAATAAAAATTTGATCATATTGAAAAGAAAAGTACATGTACTTTTGTACCTAGGCAAAAGGATAAAAATGTTATTGCTACTAAACAGATTTTTAGAAATAAGCTGAATGAGAATGGAGAAGTTATCGGAAACAAAGAAAGATTGGTTTTCAAAGGTTACAAACAAGAAGCTATTGATTATGGAGAGAATTTAGTACCTGTTGCTAGATTGGAAGGAGTTAGAATACTTCTAGGTTATACATCTTACAAAGGATTAAAATTGTATCAAATAGATGTCAAGTCTACATTTCTGAATAAGATACTTGAAGAAGTTTACATTGAGCAACCTGAAAGATGCATTGAGAGCACAAACATGAACAAGGTATGTAAATTACACAAAGCTCTTTATGGTTTGGAGCAAGCACCTTGAGAATGGTATGAGTGATTTTACTCTTATCTAATAAAAATAGGATTTCAAAGAACAAGTGACAATAGTGATGTTTATTTGAAGTGTGATGGTGACAAAAAGGTTTTGATTGCTGAATTTTTTGTTGGTGATATTATGTTTGAATGAAATAACAACTTATGTAAGTAATTTGCCAAATGAAATGAGAAAAGAGTTTGAAATGTCAATGATTGGAGAGATTAGATTCTTTCTAGGTCTACATATATAGCAAGTTGTAGAAGAGATCTATATTACATAAGCTAAGTGTATTGAAGAGATCCTCAAAAATTTTGGTATGGAAGATTTCAAGCCTAGTGGAACACCGATGGTCACAAGATATAAATTGTCAATAGAAGATGAGACACAAGAGGTAGATAATAATCCATACCGATCCATGATTGGTAAATTGCAGTATGTAGTTCACAATAGACCTGATATAGGACATGCAGTTAGGATTGTTGAAAGATTTTCTTCTAATCTTAAGGAAACACATATGTATGCAGTTAAGAGAATTTTTAGATATCTGAAAGGCAGTGAAGATTTTGGTTTATTGAACAAGAAAGGAGGTAATTTTGATCTGCAAGTCTACACTGATTCATACAGGGATGGAAATATTGATGAAAGGAAAAGTACTAGTGGAGGAGCATTATTTCTAGGTGAAAGTTTCGTCACATGGCTATGGAAAAAGTAGAGTTGCATTTCACAGTCTACTTCTGAAGTAGACTATGTGGTTGCTGCCATGAATTGTGCAAAAATTGTTTGGATCAAACAACTACTTGAAGGTATGCAAGAGATTATCTCAGATCCTATAACTTTTTTTGTGACAACACAAGTTATATCAACATATTAAAGAACCCGGTTGTGAATTCAAATACCAAGAAAATTTCTATCAAGTATCACTAATTGAGAGAACAAGTTCAAGAGAAAAATCTGATATTGGAGTATGTGAATTCAAAAGAACAACTGGTTTATATCTTTACAAATCCACTACCAAAATATTCTTTTGAGTATTTCAGAGGTAAATTAGGGGTTATTCCCCTATCCAATATACACTAAGAGCATGAGGCATGCTACATTAATTCTATAATTTATTAGAATAACTATTCTTGAATTGATGTTAGTATGAAACACTTTAGGTGATTCCTGAAATTGTGTGGATATTTCTATATCCATTGAATATTTTTACATGTCAGGTATAATCTACTACTAGAACAATTTTTTAGAGTATGACTTTTTGTCATTTTTGTCAAAGAGGGAGATAATGAATTGATGACATTTATACATAAGGGAGCTATTGACGAAAGAGGGAGAGAATGAATTGCTACTATTTACTCCTGAAGGAGAATCATAATGTATGTTACAGTATCAAAATGTTTATCCGAGAGGGAGAACAATTTGATGATTAGATAGAAAGGATTGAATCAAAAACACAACTATCAACTTAGAGGGAGTAATGACAGTGGTTGACAATATTTAGAGCTGCCATCATAAATTTCTATTGTAATACTATAGAGTTGTCATCAATGCCAAAGAAGGAGATTGTTAATAAACTAATGGAGATGATGAAGACTGAGTGATAATAGGTCTACATGTTTATAGAAATGGTTAGATTAGTTGTTATTTTGTCATTGATGTCAAGAAATTTATTACTAATTTTTATTAAGCTACCATATCAGAAGAAGAACAAGCTGAATGGGTGACAAATACGAATGAGACAATGATGAAGTAATGTTGATATAGTTTTTTTCTACTATATATTTGATGTTATTAAGTCGGTACATTTGATTGGTTAATTTAGAGATTGCAAAGAGTTAAGTTGTGACTAGAAAGAGTTACTCTACCGAGCTAGACAAAGTTAGTTGGTATAGAGTTGTGTTAGTTGGTTTCAGTTACCGAGTACTGAGAATTAGTTAGGCATCGAGTAGTGAACGAATATAGTTACTGAGTTGTAAGGAAAGATACTGAGTACATGATATTGATTTATAATGATGATAAGATTGAATTTAATACAAAGATATGATGATCTAGATGATCATAAGCATAAAGGAATTTTTTAAAAATATCTACGAGCGATAAAATTCAATGAGAAGGTCTAAGGTGAGGATTAAGTGGTTAAAACCTTATTATTAGAGTTCCAAGAAAATTTCAAGTTACGAGGTAAAATTTAAACAGTTTACCAAGCTTAGATTTGTGAAGAATATGATCAATTGGCTGAGAGAAAATAATGGAAAACCTAATCAAGGAGATTAAGAGGAAAAAAAAATTCTATATAAAGGATGAGAACTAATGGGAGAAGAGATACTAGCCAGTTGAACTTAGAAGCCGAAGAAGCTGAAGAACAGAGTTACCAATCAGAGAAGAAAATCTGAAAGAGAAGAATCTATAGTCTAGAGAAGAGACCAATGGAGTATGTCATACCACTATTCATGTGAGCACAAAGGATCTAACCCAAGAAAAGGTAGTTTCTATATTTATAGATCAAATTTATTTTGTTTCTTATTAGCTTTTGTAATAGAGAAAAAGTTGTTAATTGAGTCGATATAAAAGTCATATTTATAAATCCTACAAGTAGGTGACATTTCAAAATAGTGTTTAGAGACCTGTAACAAAGCCACTCCTAAAAAGGTGAAGATCTTAACACATCTGAGGTAAATCCCCTAATAGGGTCACATCTAGAAAATGTGTTTTTAATCTTTAACATGATAAGTTCTTAACCAAGCACACTTCTGAAGGGTAGATTTTTATTGTGGTTCACAATTCCCATAGAGGTTTCTCCCTTATTGGGTTTCCTCGTTAAATATGGTGTTAACTGAGTTTGAATGATTGATTTACATATTATGAGATGTATGGTTGTTTACGTTATTAAGTTATTTGGGGAGTCGGTGATTACTATATTCAATTCTACCGAGTGAATTAGTGAGCTAAGTTTTAAGTATTTAATTTTGATTTTTTTAAATTTCCCCACCCCCCACTCAGTGGACCAATATCTAGAACCAGTGGTGTTGGTCGGTGAATCCATTTCATAAATATTTTGGTGCATTTGTGTCAATTACCCCTATTAGCCCTATTTTTAAGGGCACTTTCTCCGTAGATTTTGAGATACTATACAGACATCTTGAGACCCCCTAACCATAGAAATATGTTATCTCTCCAAAATGTGTATCTAGATTGGTGATTAGTTTGGGGAATTATTTGATAAATTTAGAAGTTATTGGGGTTTAGGAGTCTGATTAGGGCTATAAGGAATTACTAGCCTTATACCTTTGAACTTTGAACTCGATAAAGAGATGGTTGAAGTATGGGACACGTACTTCAAGAATGGATGTAAAAAGCTAAAAATAGAATGTGTCCAATCCTGAAAAGTGACTAGTGTGATTTTATTAATTTTTGTGGAATCTAACCTAATAGATTCAAGTAAGAATTGATCCACCTTTGGTAGAGAGGCCTTGGAGTTTAGGAGAAAGAAACTGAGTGTTTCTTCCTAGGTTGAGGTTGGAAAAAAAACCCTTCATAGGTCTAGAAAGGGACCTAAATAAAGTGTAACTGACTCAAAGTAGGACCCTACCTATCAAATTGGTATCAGAGCCTAAAATATTTGGTTTAGGAAAGGTATATGAGGGATCTTCAATTAGTGGTTGATTCAACAATGGTGACCAATGTATAGTTTGCAAAGAAAGTTGATGATCAAGAGGAGGAGAATAGACTAGTAAGAGACAAACTTGCATAAATGGAGAGTAAGATTGATGAAGTGCAAGCTAAGATAGAAGAAGTTAGTTAGAAGGTGAAATAGATACAAGGAAAAAGGAAGTTAGTGGTAGCAGAGGATGAAGTGCTAAAGCCTAAGCCTATTTTGTAGGAAGAGCCATTCCTCAAATATTTGAAATCTATGTGAGGAAAATCACTAGAAGGTGTACACTTGTTTAGTGGAAAATGGAGCCAGAGGTGGTGATGGAGTGGATAGAAGGGTTAGAGAACCACTTTGAGTGTGAAAATGTGATAGAAGCTCAAAATGTGAAAGTGGCTAAGACTAGATTGAGAGGAATTGCCCACACATGGTGGAAATTTGTGCAAGATAAAAGATTAAAAAGAAGGAAAGAATCAAATATCTACTTGGAAAGGTATGGTTTGAAAGATTAGGGACACCTACACCCCTAATTATTATGAGATACAACTCCATAGGAAAAGGTAAAATTTAAGATGAAGAGATTCAGAGGTGAGTGTCTATACATAGGAGTTTTATAAATTGTCCCTCAGCTCCAAGGTGATAGAAGATGAGAGAAAATAAGTGGAATATTATTTAAATGGGTTAAAATGGAGCATACAAGAGGAAATAAGTCTCTTGACACATACCATAGTGAAGAAGTGTTACTTATTGGCTCTTAAAGTTGAAGAGAAGAGAAAGAAGAAGCATGAAGCCACTAATAGAGGCAGAGGAAGAGGTAGAGACTCAAGAGGTCACCGAGGTAACTATGGTGGTAGAGGTAATGACTTAAGACCCCAAGGCGAGAGAAAAATGATAGAGAAGAGTAGTGACACCAGTGGAAGAGGTAATTATGGAAGAGGGAGAGGTACTAACATTGGTGGTAGAGGAAGATTTAGTAGAGGTTCTAGCAGAGGGACCTCTTTTGAAAACATGAAGTGTTATAATTGCCATCAATTTGGACACCCTTCATATAGGTGCCCTAACAAAGAAACATCTTCAAAATTAGAGAGAAGATTTAATTATGTGAAAGAAGACACTAGAAATGTTAAGTCTCCTAAGATAAATATTGATTCAAAGGGGGTAGAATCTGATGATAAGGAGATTTTTGATTAAGGAACCAATTAAAGAAGAGCCTAAGAAGAGGAGAGCACTCTTAAAGATGAAGTGTAAGATACTAGGAAAATTATGTAAGGTGATCATTGACCCTGGGTTAACTGATAATATAATCTTAGAGGAAGCAGTGAACAAACTTGGATTGTCTAGAATACCTCATAACCATCCTTATAGAGTGACATGGTTGAATAAAGGAAAACATATCTTACTTAATAAGAAAGCATGGATTCTCTAGAATACCTCATAACCATCCTTCTAATGAAAATATTCTCTTTGATATACTACCAATAGATGTCTTCCATCTTTTATTGGGGAGACCATGGTAGTTTGATAGGAAAACCATGCGCAATGGGGAGAATAACTCTTACTCATTTCAAAAGGATGGAGTAACATATAAGATTACATATTTGGTGGAAGAAGAAGGGGTGAAGGCCAGTCCTAATGTGTTGGTAGTTGGTGGGAAAAATTTCCTACAAGACCTCAAGAGAGAGGAAGAAGGATGATTTTATGTTATGATGAAGCATAAGGGAGATCAAACAGAAGAACCAACACCTTTACCCAAGGAGATAAAACAAATTTTGGAGTAGTTCAAGGATATTTTTAGTGATGGATCACTTTAATTCCTACCTCTACAAAGATCAATAAGTCACCAAATTTAAATCATTCCAGATGCATCATTTCCCAATAAGACTACCTGTAAAATGACCCCTGAGAAGAATAAGGGGCTAGCAAGACAAGTACAAGAGTTACTTGATCAAGGGATTATAAAGAAAAGCATAAGTTGTGAAGTGCCAGTGGTGTTAGCATTAAAAAAAATGTGGTAAGTGGAGATTATGCACCTATTATAAAGCTATAAATAGAATAAAAATTAGATATTGGTTTCCAATCCCTAGCGTTGAGGACCTAATGGACTGTCTTGGAGGGGATAAATACTTCACAAAGTTGGATCTAAAGAGGGGATACCATCAAATCTAGATTAAGGAAGGGGATGAGTGGAAAACAACCTTCAAGACTACAAAATATCTGTATGAATGTCTTGTCATGCCATTTTGGCTTAGTAATGCCCCTAACCCATTCACATGGTTGATAAATGAAGTGCTTAAGGACTACATAGGGGTGTTTGTGCTAGTTTATCTTTATTAAATCCTCATCTTCAACAAGAGTAAGGAAGACCACCTTGAAAATTTGAAGATTATATTGAAGAGATTGCAAGAGGAGGAGTTAGCCATCAACTTGGAGAAGTGTATTTTTTTTAAACAAGAATTAGTGTATCTTGGATTTGTGGTCTCACAAGGGAAATTAAAGATGGATCCTACCAAGGTGGAGGCTATACTTAAGTTTCCTACTCCCACATCTGGTATTGAGGTAAGAAGTTTTCATGGGCTTGCCCAATTCTATAAGAGATTCATTAGGGGTTTTAGTGTCATTTTTGCTCCAGTTTTAGATACTAGAAAGGGTGGGTTGAAGACTAAGTTTAGGTGGATTGAAGAAGCCAATGAGGGGTTTGAGATGTTAAAACAAAAGGTAACCACCCAACCTATCATTCTATTGCCAATTTTTTATAGACTCTTTATCCTAGAGTGTGATGCTAGTATTATAGTAGTGGGAGTTGTTTTAACCCAAGAGGGTAGACCAGTAGATTTTTATAGTGAAAAGTTAAATGAGAGAAAGAAGAGATATTCCTCCTATGACCTAGAACTGTGGGCACTAGTTAAATCCCTTAGGAAAGGGATACATTATCTCCTACCCAAAGATTTTGTAGTATTCGCTGATAACTAAGCTTTGTGTTACATCAACACCCAAGAGAAGTTAAGAAATAGGAATCTTAAGTGGATGAAGTTATTACAAGACTATACCTTCACCATAAAGGATAGAAAGGGAAAGATGAAAAAGGTTTCTTATGAATTGAGCCAAAGGCTACTTAATGTTTAAGAAGTACAGTTGCAGAGTATTGGAGTGGAAACCTTTAAGGACCTTTACCAAGAAGATGAAGACTTCTTAGAGGCCTATAAGGTATGTATGGAGTTCAACTATCACTTTCAGAGTGATTTTTCAGATTAAACAATTAAAAATAGGTTATTTTTTAGAGGAGGATAGTTTTGTGTGCTCAAAGGATCTATGAGGGAGAATCTTATACAAGAAAAGCATAATCATAGTCTTAAAGGCCATTTTCTTCTCAAAATAACCCGAGTTAGTTTAGAGATTCTACTACTTTCCTAGGATACAGAGAGATGTGAGGAAGCATGTAGAAAAATTTATGGTGTGTCAGAAAGCCAAAGGTAAATTTCTTCCAAAGATAGCTTATATCAACCACTACCCAGTCCCAATAGGCCATGAGAATATATCATCATGAACTTCATTGTTGGAATACCAAGGAAACACATTGGGATGTATAGTATCTTTGTAGTTGTTTATAGGCTTAGTAAGATGAGCTATTTTATTCCATGCAAATCTACACATGATGCAAGCCACATAGCTCAAATTTTTTAGTGAAGTTGTTAGAATCCATAGATTTCCCCTTAGTATAGTCTCAAACAGAGATGTCAAATTCATCGGACATTTCAGGAAGACATTGTGGAAGAGGCTAGGAACTAATATGTCATTTGGATTATCTTATCACCCCTAGAAAAATGTCCAAACAAAGGTCATAAATAGGGTCTTAGGAACCTTTTGAGCTTCTTAGCAAAGGAATATGGATACGGATGGGAAAAAGTCTTACCACAGGAAGATTTTTCCTATAATGATAGTGTGAATTTGAGAACTGGTAAGAGTAATTTTGTAGTATTTATGGTGTCCATACTAGAGGTGTTTGTGAACTTAGAGACTTGGGAGGAATGGAGGGGTCAAGTGGACATGCTGAATACTTCTTTGAATAAGTGAAAGAAGTGCATGACCAATTTAAATAGAGGCTCAAAAAGGTAGCACAAAGATTGAAAGCCAAAGTGGATGCAAATAGAATGAAGTTGCAACTTGAATTGGGAGATTTAGTGATGGTACATTTGAATAAATCTAGATTGAAGATATGCATACTGAGAAATTTTGGAATGAGAAGGATAGGACCATGCAAAGTCCTAGAAAAGAATGGAGAAAATGCTTACAAAACTAACCTACCTCCAAAATTGGCAATCTCAAACCTACAAAGCTACACTACCAGAGGAGATAGAGAATCTTACTAATGTGTAAAATGTTACAGTTGATGTGCCCTTACCAAACAAGAGCAAGCCACATGAAGAGAGGATACTAGACTCAAAAATTAAAAAGAAGACTACACATGGACAATACATGGAATACCTAATGAAATGGAAAGACCTACTTGAAGTAGAAGCCACAGGTAGAAGATGATTTCAAAAAGGTGGGAATTCACCTTGCACTATTGAATCTAGATGGAACTTGACTTCTTTGTTGATGGGGAGCATGGTGCAGGAGCAGCTAGGGGTTTGAACCGTCCATTTTTGTTGTGAAAGGACTTTAAATGGTTTTGGATTTTGAAAATGTTTTCTAGGATGGTTTACAATTGGTGTGATGTGTTTTGGATTATTTTTCTATTTTGGTTTAGAGTATTTTGGTCCAAGTGACCTTTGCAATGTCATGAGAGTGAAAATGGGAGAAAATATGTAATTGGTATCTAGAATGCTCACGTGGGAGTTTTTAGAATGTTTTAGGCCTTAGGATATGGTTTTTGACTTTATAAAACCCATTCATGGGGTTAAATCATTGGATGATCACAAATTACAAAACATGCAAAATGTTGCTTGAGCAACATTTGCAACATTCAAATATTGCTCGACAACATTCGCAAAAAAATTTCTTTTTGACCTAGTAGAAGTTGGGGTTCAGTTTGGGTGGTAGTTTGGGCCCATGGGATATATTTAATAATCTTTGAATGAGTGTACAGAGGGTGGACCAAATTTGAGTGGATTTTTAAGAAGAATAGTAGGAGCATAACTATGTTTTATCAGTTTTCTGATTTTTTATTCAAGATCATTATAAAAGGATTCAATAAATCAATCTAATGCTTGATTCAATTGTTATTATTTAATTCCTTGAACTGTATAAGCACTTCTTTCAATTTTTTATATATTTTTGTGTGATCATTTTGAAACTAATCCTTACTGGACTATTCTCTACCAGTGAAGGAGTATGTTTATAAATATGAATTTACAGTGAGTATCCTCCAATGGATCCTTAGGGCCCATGAAGGATGGATAGTAGAGTATTTAAATATTTCTTTCCTTTTTTTATAGACCTCCTGAAAGTGAAGGTTTCTATTTTTAACATCTTTCCCTAGGTGACACTCATAGTGCCCGGCTAGGAGCAACACGGTATCAGTCTTTGATTGGATGTAGGGTTGGATTGAATGGTGTGAACTAATGAATGGAGTGTGGTCTTCTAGATTTGGAAAGACCCAAGAACCGGTGGTGTTGGTCGGTGAACCAATTTCATCAATCTTTTGTTTGATTTGTGTGAATTAGTCCTATTAGCCCTATTTTTAAGGGCACTGTCTTAGTAGATTTTGAGATACTATACAGACATCTTGAGACCCTCTAAACCTAAAAATATGTTATCTATCCAAAAATAGTATCTGGATTGGTGACTAGTTTGGGGTCTTGTTTGAGACGTTTATAAGTTATTTGGGTTCAGGAGACTGATTAGGGCTATAAGGAATTACTAGCTCTATTCCTTTAAAGTTTGAAGTCAATGAAGATATGGTTGAAGTATGGGACAAGTAATTCAAGAATGGATGTAAAAATATGAAATTGGAATGTGTCCAATCCTGCAAAGTGACTAGTGTGAGTTTATGAAGTTTTATTGAATCTACCGTAATAGATACAAGGAAGAAGTTATCCACCTTTGGTAGAGAGGCTTGGACATTAGGAGAAAGAAACTAAGTGTTTCATCCAAGGTTGGGGTTGGAGAAAAAACCCTTGGTAGGTCTAGAAAGGGACCTAAGTAGAGTTTAACTAACTCAATATAGGAGTCTCCCTATCTATACCATTTTACTTATCGTCTCAAGGCATATTGGTTTATCCATCCCTCCATGTGTTATTTTTTATGGTCCCAAAGTGGTAACTCACTTCTAGATGAATCCATTATTATATAGCCCTTCATCATCTATTAGAGTGCTCTGGATCTCCTACCCTATTAACACACAAACTTTACATAAATGATATGGCACTCATGTCAACCTACCACTTTTTATGTGCACTTTCCAATATAAACCAACATTCTTCATTCCTGTACATTCACTTTTCCCATGCTATTTTTCTGCCACCTCTTGCCCATATCTATTCAACATATCTTAAGACACAAGTATGCCATTAATCGCTTGGCACAACTGCCCATGTGAATTCTGGTAAGTGCATTATCCAACATGTTGCTTCATATCAATTCTCTGAAGCTATCAATCTTGATGTTGTCTATATGCCACATGCACTATTTTTTTACCACCTCTTGTCCTTAGTTCATAGCTTCATTTGATGCTATGGAATTGGTCATTTCTTCTTGCATATGTAGGCTTCCTTACTTTGTCTTGTTGTATTCTTACATCATTCTCCTTGTTTTTTTAAAATTTTAATATATATAGATAAGTAATAATAAGGTTTCAGCCTATATAATTTATATTATAATCGATAATATTTTATTTTTCATACAATGTAAATCTTAAATACCTTTTATAATATAAGATTATTAAATTATATTTAAATATATTTATTATTATTTTTTATATACTTAGTTAGTTAGTTAAAAAAAATAAGTATTATTTCTATTTTTTCCATTTTAATAATTGTTATATTATAAAATATAATAAATATTATCAAATACATAATATATACTTTAATATTATTTAAATTTTATTCATTTTGATTTTTATTATATTATAATATATCATACATAAATAATTAATTTTATATTATATAAATAATAAATTTTATATTAAATAAACAAATAATTTTAATACATATACAAATTGGAATAATACTAAATTATTTAACTTTATTAAAATATATAGATCAACAATGATAATTTATAATAAATATTTTTAAATAATAATATTTATTATAATTATTTTTCATATGTATAAGTTCAATTAAGTATAATTAAATTTCAAAATAACTTTTAATATTTTAATAGGTTTCATTTACTTTTAGGTTTTTTGGAACTTTTAGACCAATTTATTTCTTTCTTGACCTTTTACAAATGTTATTTTAATATATTTAGGGACTGACTAATATTAAGTCTGAAGCTAAGAAATAGAAGGAAATTCTTGATAACTATGCCAAGATTTCAGGGCAGCAAGTCAACTACCATAAAAGAAAGCTGTATTTCTTCAATCTCAGTGGAGTTCTCCAATCCAAGATTATGAAAATCATAGGCTATAATGTTGCTTCCTTACCTGAATCCTATCTTAGTTTGCCTCTTACTACCAAATTCCTCTCACATACTTATTGGAATAACCTCATTGAAAGATTCTAGAAGAAGCTTGTGGGCTGGAAAGGTAAAATGTTAAGTCTGATAGGTAAAGTTCAACTCCTCAAGTCTTGGCTTTGAAGTACCCTAATTTGCTTCCTTTCCCTTTTCAAAATACTAGGCTCGGTGACGAATAGCATCCAAAAGCTGAAAAATAGGTTCTTATAGAGAAGAACTAAAGAGAAAAATAGAATTTCTCTTATCAAATAGGATACATTGTGTATGTCAACGAATGATGGTTGTCTTGGTATCAAGAAAATAAGATACTTTAATGGAGCCCTTATTTCTAAAATGGGATGGTTGATCCTAGAGACTAGAAAATACTCAGTGAACCTTATTAGGGACAAATACCTCAAAAAAAGGCATGCATATTCCTTTCTATATGACGGTATCTCCATCTTGGGTTCCCTTCTCTAGAATAGTATTACTAAGATGAAACAAATGTTAAGAAAAGGTAGTAGGAAAATTATTAGTAATGGTAATAGTACCTTCTTCTAGATGGACATATTACACCTTAATATATCCATTTGGTACTATAATAACCTCAACCAAATAGAAAATTGACTTGTTAGCAATTATGGAAATAGGGTCAACAACTACATCGAATGAAGAAATGGTAAGGCAACATTGAAATACTTCAAAAAAAAATTATGGAGATCAATTGATATTCTTGCACAACTTAGCAAATGTTTGGAGGGTGACATAGACTCCTTACTATCCTTCCTTCCTGATTGTTCACTTTTTTCCAGTTGATGGGTGATAAACGAATTTGGAAACATACTTAATCTGGATAATTTGTTGTAAGAACAACCTACAAGGCATTGTATATTGATGAAGACAATTATAAGAATTGGAATAAGATTTTGAATTCCTAACCTTATCCCTAAGGTGAATTTATTTTGGTGCATCATGACTCATGGAAAAGCTTTGACAATTGACAACCTAAATAAAAGAGGTTTCTCCCTAGTGAAGAGTTGTGTGATGCTTCTTTGATTCTTAAAGCATTGATCATCTTTTCTTACTTTACCCTCATGTGAGGGAAGTTTGGGTAAATTTTTTTTCTCTAAGTAAAGTGTGTTGGACATTAAATGAATATATGGTACTATTCTTTAATAATTAGATTTTTTTCCCTTCAACCAACATATTATAAGAAACATTTGGGCTTAGATCCCTCCTTTCCTTATCTAGAATGTTAGGAAAGACCAGAATAATAGAATTTTTAGTGAAAAATCTAGAAAAAATGAATATTTTGTTTCAAATAATCAAACAACAAATAAAGGAGAACGTCAATGCTACCACCTTTAGGAAAGGAAAAGTTTCCCCACCCTGCAAGAGTTAAGAGTTAAAAAATGGGGGAATTTAATAAGACCTTTGTAATATTAATTGTGAAACTACTATGACAAGGAAACTTACTAGATGAACTCCTCACTATGAGGGCTAGGTCAAATGCAATGTTGATGGGTGTACCAATTGTAACCCTGGGCACTCTGTTTCTGGTGGAGTTATAAGAAACTAGAAGAGAATCCTTGTTGAAGGTTTCTACAAAAACTTGGCCATTGGTTCTAAGAATAAAGCGGAAGTGTTTTTTCTGGCAAAAGTGGGCAAGCGACTGAATATGTTATTTATAATATTAAAATAGTTTGAGAGCTCAACCGAGAAATATCTAGCAAGAAAACCTAGTATCCTTGCTCATTAAAAAATTTATATATATCATGGTTCTTAGACGTCTGAATAAAGAACATACTAAACTTGACATTGCTATACAAAAAAAATTTGGTCCAAAATTGCATACATCGTGCACTGGAATATATTCACAACCTAATACATTTAAGGCCAATTACACCACATAATTCTATTACACACAAAAAAGAACTCTTTGATCTAAATCATTGTACAAATGATAGAAAAATCCAAAATTAATATGCTAATGATCTACATTCAGCTTCATGTATCCATCTTAGTGACAATAGGTCACTCCTCCATTACAGAAGATTCATTGGGTACAGGTTCAGGCTGAGACTAAGGCGAGTATCCCGAGTTCCATCTACTAGATCACTTGATTTGTTTAATAGTCTCTCATTCACTCCCTTGTTCAATCTATTCATTCATTTCCCAACTAGATCCAACACTGTCATCCATCTCCGGTTGAATAGGTGTAGCCGTTACTCACAGCCTCAGCCCATATGTAGATTTTCCAGTGAAGGAAAAATCGAAGGTGCCCTTCCTTCCCCCAAAACATCCCAGTCATCGCTCAGAGCAGCCACATTCCAATTTTTTTATAGAGTCAGAGGAGCGGGCTGTGGTATGACTAGAGTATTAGGCATTCCAAGAAAGTCCAACATTGCATAAACTATTTTTTTAAGTTTTTGTTCCAACTGCAACCCAAGTGCATGAGCAGTTACTTGTAATGCATTCTTCATTTACCTGGCACTCTATTTCTGTAGGGTCCATTTTATCCCATCATATGTGACCATAAAATCGTGCTTCTGCAATAGTTGATGCCATGAAAACAAACCCCCCACTAATGCTTGACCATTCAAGAAATCATAGTGCTGCATAGCCTTCTTTAACTTATTCCCATCCCATAAATGCTTTCTAACAACTTGAAAAGCTAAAATATCAAGCAGTTGTGCAGATTGTAACAACTCCATTGCATTGGACAAGAAAATTGAAACTAACTAAGAAGGGAATAGAAACGGCTTAGAGTTTGGTGGAAGTTTTTTTTCTCCAATTAACTATTTAATTGCCTGTCAAATGGAGAAAGAATGAACAACACACATTTCATCCAACACAGTGTCATTGATCTACAATGGCAGTACATCTTCTTCCACACTCAGCAAAATCTAGATGTGATAGTTTTTGGGCAATATTTCTCTATGAAACTTGGAGCATGACTCACATCTAACACAGACTTCCACAAAGCTCAACATCTCCAGACATATTACCACAGTATGCGATGAGAAGGTCTTAAATTAGGAAGACAATGTACTTCTTAGAAGGTGAATTAATTTTTTAGATTTTGTGCAGGGTAAAAGTACAAACCCGTGTCACACTTTTACAAAGGAAGAGGACCACAACATGCAAAACTGTTAAACTTTAATGACATAAAAGTGTCATTTGTGTTTAGAATTTGAAAATGATGTAAACTAATGAAATGTGTAAAATTGGATGTAGTTTATGCTTATAAATTTATTAAATTTTTTTGAATAATAATTGACATATTTTTATAATTTTTGAAGTCCATTTTTTAATTGTTGAAAACGCTAAAAATCTAGGGTCTAGTTCCCACCAAAAAAATATATGTAAATAATCTTTTTTTTTATCGGTAAAAGGCCAACACTGAATATTTTATTAATTAAAAAAATTGGTACAAAAATCTCCATTCAATGCAGGCACTAGTAGGAAAGAATGGAGAAGAAAACCTCCAGTCTAGCCCGGGACCAAAGTCCAAATTATAAAAGTATACAAAAGCAGCTATGAGGGCATTCCCTCATTTACAATAAATGATGAAGGCATACCTTCATTTAAAGAATTTCATATTCTTTAGAAAAAATACAAAAATCTCGTTCTAGGCAATATAATGCTTGCCCCATCCTGTAGGCATATTCCCGAAAGATAGTATCCAGTAAGGTATAGGATATATGTACCCTAGTTCAGTTTTGTTGTTCCTACAAATATCAAAAAAGGAAGACAAAAAATAAGAACTGTAATACCCTTTCTAATCTTGCTGAGTTGGTTAGCCTTAATAGAATAGGAAAGGGTTAAGAAGGTTAATAAAATAATTTAGATCTAAAAATTTTAGGCAATGATAATAAAGAGAACTATGTCAATTAGGATAAGTCACTATGTCAATACTTATTTACCTATGGGCAGTTATGTGAGTATTTGTATAAGTGTGTATACACTATCCTTGTATATATGTATTCGTGAGTGTAGATTGGAAAATATAATAAAATTAATATGGATATTAATATTTAGATTTATGTGTTTATATATATATATA
>MU226277.1:1037746-1056145 GCA_018584345.1 Thuja plicata | reverse complement strand
TTCTATGACATCATCCTAACATTTGATGACATCATCAAGTACACCTTATTTAAATGGAGCCAAAAAGAGCTATTTACACAAGAAAAGAAGCACAAAATGAAAACAACCTAAACTACTCTTGGTCAACATGGCCTTATATATTTACATTTCCCTATTAGAGGGTCTTACACACACTAGCACACCAAAATGACAAGAGACTACCATATTTGCTTGGCATCTCCAGGGTGCTCCTGCACCACCTTTGAAGGCTCGAAGGTATTTTTCCCTAGCGCAAATGAGTTTAATATTTGACTCCATTCTTCTTTCTAAGAAGAGGCTCCACTGGGAGAAAAGAAGCATAATAATCTTCAGAACGAAGGATGAGTAAATAAATCATGTTTAAGTCTATGAAACCCTATTTTAATCTCTCATTGGGGGTTGCTATGGTGCAATAAATGTTAAGGGATTGAGTAATTAATTTTCTTATCTATAATAGTCAGATGAGGTTGAGTCATGTTGCGCAGGATGACATATGTAAATAATTACAATAAAGGCAAGTGCTTTTGATGTGATGTGTTGAAATTTTATAGTAGTATATGATGATTTAGGAGAAACTATCGTATGTTTATAAATATTTCTTAAATGTTGTATACTTTCTATTAATGTACCTCTAAATACATGATAACAGATTTGGCCTACTTTGGTATTAATTGCAGTTCCTTGAGATCAGTCAGTCCTTGATGTGAAGGCTGCCTAAAAATTAAGCCTATCTAAGCAAAGGATGACAATGCTCTATTTAAATTATAACCAGAGAGGAGTTAGAAGGCCTATATGTTGGAGGTGATATAAGTAAGAGTGAATTTATGAGTGAATATATTAGATACCATTGAGAACAATTATAACGCTATATAAAATGAATATATTAATAGATATAGCAATTAGTATATGTTTCTATATGAATATATCTATATGTATATATGTATCTGAGTATAAATATGTGTAAATAAGTGGATTTATAAATATTTGTGTCTATTTTGATGTATATATTTATACATGTATATGTCATATATCTAGCATATATGTATGTGTGTGTGTGTGTGTGTGTGTGTGTGTGTGTTAATGTACATAAACCTATGAATATGTCTATGTATTTATAAATGAGAGAGTTGTATATATTTATATAAATGTATGTCTATATAGGAATTTTATATGGTTCTTATTTGAAAGGAGCTGGGAGTCTTGAGTTTGCGGGCAAGTTGGGGACTAAAACAAAATGTAATGCTTCATATATATGTATGTGAATAACTATGTATTTTTAAATGAAAATATATATATTTTAGTGTGTAGATATGTGTTTATATAATTACAAGTATGTGTGTACAAACCTATATATGAATGTGTAGTAGTGTTTGTATGTGCTTGTAGTTATCTCGATGTCTATATGTGCCCTTGAAAATCTATGAGCATGTAAGAGTGTATATACACATGTATTTGGCTAGGATTATGGATATTTATGTGTGTGTTTGTCTAAATAAAACTATTTGGCTGTTTTATCTAGGCTTATGAACATAATATATCAGTGTAGGAGTGAGTTGATGAAAGTGATAGTGCCAGTGAATGTTAGAGGGAAAAAATGGTAGTTAGTGTATATATAAAATATGAACACATATATATCCCTACTTGCATACATACTTACTAATGCAAGAGCATCATGGGAATGACAATAATTTGAAGGTTCCTGAATACACTTGACTCTGAAGTTCATTTGATATTGTAATACGGCTTGTTAAGACATTTAGAAACAAGTTTTATGTAATCGGTCCATATTAGGTTGATTCTGAGATTAGCACATTATGGATTATTTTGTAATTAAAAGATTTGTAACCATCATAAAATCCATGACACATGATCACTATAGTTATTAGGAAGAATAAATTACACTACCCGATCATTTAGAGGAATTAGTTTAGAAGTTAGAAGAATCAGTTTTGGAAGTTATCGATCTTCTTGGAAAAAGATCTTACTTATGTAAAACCAAACCCCAATAAAAATAAAAGAGGGTAGTGGTGATGAGTAGAAAAAGGAATGATTTTATTCAAAATTGGATGAATAACACTGCTTTTGTATGTTGTTAAAATCCATTGTTGCGGTTCATTTCCTTTTATGAATACAAGAACGTTGGTTATGTTTTTACATTTTCCAAATTTTCTTTGACAGAAAAAAAGCCTCAGTGTGGGGGAAATAACTCCATAATGCACCGTTGGATCATCCTCAGCTTTTAGTATGTTTTGGAGAAACTAAATACAACCATACTCACCAGAGTGATTGAGGATATTTGGTCAGCATCAAAATTTATACCACTCTATTTGCGGGTCTATCTAGAGACAGCAAGAAGATTGTTTTTGAGTATTTATGTTCAAGATTGTGGTTTGGTTTCAAGTCTAAGTGTGGATTAAGTGTTGTAGGGGATTATTAGGAGTTACTCTTTATGATAGTGGAGTGGTTTATCTAGAGAATATGATCCTAGTTGACATAGTATTGCAGGGAGTAAATGGATTTGAGGACAGTCAAAATATCAAACCGAATGTGAATAGGTGGTTGAGTTAAAGAGTGTGTTTAGTATGTGGAGCGTAGTGGAAGAGATATCAGTCTTGAAGATTGATTGACCATTAATAGGTCTTGAGAGTGAGTGGGTTCATGAGTGTGATCCTAGGTTGGAGGACTAGAGAAGTGCCTTCACAAGAAGATCCACTTTGCTCCGCATCAAGTGGTATCAGAGCGGGAAGATCTGGTGCATGTTGGGTATGGCGATGCCATTATCAAAGATGGAAATTTTTGAGGCATATAAAGCCTAGAAAGCTTATGCAAGAAAACAAAAAGAAGAAGTAGAGAAAAGGAAAAGAGAAGACAAAGAGAGAAAGAAGCGAAGGGAGGATGAGGAAAAGAAACGAATGGACGAAGAAAGAATGAAGACGATAGAAGAAATGCGGAAAGAGTTAGCACGAATGCAGGAGGAACTAGAAGAGAGGAAGAAACAAACTCAAACCATACTTGAATTGATTCAAGAACAAGTAGCATGTGAATAATATGATGGGATAGAGATCCTAGTTGTCAATTGTCCATTGGAAGGACAAGGAAAGAAAACCAATGCTGGTGAAGAGAAAATGGTTGTGGATGAACCTTGTGTTCAGAAGGTTCTTGTTAAAGAAAAAGATGTTGAAATAGTTGCTGATGTGGGAAGTGAAGAATCAGTTTGGGAAGAGTTTGTGGGTGATGAATTCATTCAAGAAAGGAAAATATTGTGTCCAATTGAGACTAGACAACAAGATTCCATTGTGATAATAGAATTCGACATGATGAATATAGAACAGCATATGCATGAATGCTTCGATCAGTAGATTTCTAATGTGATGTTTCAAAGAGAAGATCACATTGGCCCAGTAATTCCTGAGAGGGCTCTATGGACGTTCTGCTCTCCAGATAGGCAGAACCAATATTTTGACATTGTCAATGAAGAAGAGTGTTTTTGGGGAGCACATATAATCAGTTTGTTGATGTATGCAATCTTGAAGGTGATGCACATCATGCTGTTGAATTTTGGACATGTTGAACAATAGCTAGCTTATGTTTTGCAAACAAGAAGCTAGCCTAAAGTGCCAATCACGTCCTTTCCCACTGTCTCTATTTTACTTGCAGGCATGATACACTGGAATTGGAAGACAAGGAAGAAGTTAATGGCAATTCACCGGGACTTGAATTATTTTGTCCTGGGGAGTATGATGCAGGAGCATCATGGGAATGACAATAATTTGAAGATTCCTGAATACACTTGACTCTGAAGTTCATTTGATATTGTAATACGGCTTGTTAAGACATTTAGAAACAAGTTTTATGTAATCGGTCCATATTAGGTTGAGTCTGAGATTAGCACATTACAGATTATTTTGTAATTAAAAGATTTGTAACCATCATGAAATCTATGACACATGATCACTATAGTTAACGGGAAGAAGAAATTACACTACCCGGTCATTTAGAGGAATTAGTTTAGAAGTTAGAAGAATCGATTTTGGAAGTTATCGATCTTCTTGGAAAAAGATCTTACTTATGTAAAACCAAACCCCGATAAAAATAGAAGAGGGTAGTGGTGATGAGTAGAAAAAGGAATGATGTTATTCAAAATTGGATGAATAACGCTGCTTTTGTATGTTGTTAAAATCCATTGTTGCAGTTCATTTCCTTTTATGAATACAAGAAAGTTGGTTATGTTTTTGCATTTTCCAAAGTTTTCTTTGACAGAAAAACAGCCTCAGTGCAAGGGCAATAACAACATAATGCACCATTGGAGTGTCCTCATCTTTTAGTATGTTTTGGAGAAACTAAATGTGACCATCCTCACCATAGCGATTGAGGATATTTGGTCAGCATCAAAATTTATACCACTCTGTTTGCGAGTCTATCTAGAGACAGCAAGAAGATTTTTTTTGAGTATTTATGTTCAAGATTGTTGTTTGGTTTTAAGTCTAAGTGTGGATTAAGTGTTGTAGGGGATTGTTTGGAGTTCCTCTTTATGATAGTGGAGTGGTTTATCTAGAGAATATGATCCTAGTTGACATAGTATTGAAGGAAGTAAATGGATTTGAGGACAGTCAAAATATCAAACCTAATGTGAATAGGTGGTTGAGTTAAAGAGTGTGTTTAGTATGTGGAGCCTAGTGGAAGAGATATTAGTCTTGAAGATTGATTGACAATTAATAGGTCTTGAGAGTGAGTGGGTTCATGAGTGTGATCCTAGGTTGGAGGACTAGAGAAGTTCCTTCACAAGAAGATCCACTTTGCTCCGCATCACTTAAATACATATATACATACATATGTACAAACTTTATGTGTACATACCTACATACATACATACATACATACATACATACATACATACATACATACATACATACATAAATACATATATATGTACATGTTTACATATGTACCTACATATTTGTTTACATATATGAGGTATATATATGCCCAATCTTAATATCGAGCATGGTGTTCTCATAGAAGGATGGTGTTTGTACTTCTACCATTGATAATCTAAGGCAAGGTGATGCCATGTGCCCTAAGTTGGCCTATTGGTCTACTCTTACATTTCCTTCATGATATATGTGATTCATAATTCTCTTCTTGAATGATTGGCTTAAGGATAGAGCCTATGAGAGGAGGGAGTTTAATTTCCAGTTCGGGGTGTTGCCTTTCCTTAAGGCATTTATAATAATTGTCAAGTCCCCCTCAATTTCCAAATATTCAATCCCTAAGTTTTGGTATAGTTGGAGGCCTTTCGCAAGAGATGTCATTTCCACCCAATTGTTAGTCTCATGTCCAATGTGTGCAGCCAAAGTTGCAATTTTTGAGCCCTTGTAGTTATGAATACTCCATCCAATTCCAGCCTCTCCAGGGTTACCTCAGGATGCACCATCGAAGTTGAGTTTGAACCATCCATCTGAATGTGAAGACCATTTACATTATCTGCATTTTATGTCCTTCTCAGGTTTTCCTTTACCAATAAAAGGTGGTAGTGCTAGACCTATCCATTTTCCATGCATCTTTTCATCCCACTAACTCATGAAGAGATTAGTCTTCTATAGTTTGATGGTTTTGGAGTTGATAGTTTCAATGATGGCAGCTTCTATTTTGTTAATAATTTTTTTGTGATCCAATTTCTCATCCTTAAAGATTCTTGTGTCCCTCTCTTTCCATATTTCCCAGATGAGAATAGAGGGGGCTATAATCCATATATTTGCATAAATACTACCTTTATTAATAGTAGGCCATCCTTGGAGCATAGCCAAGATGGAATTGGGGAAGGAAAAGAGCCATCCTAAATTGTTAGAGAGCCATTTCTAGTAGTGATTAGTGTATGGGTAGTTAAGGAATAAGTGATCTGTGTCTTCTTCCTATTTTTCAAAAAGGTAACATCTACTAGGACCTGAGAACCCCATTCTTTTGAATCTATCAGCCGTAAGGAGTCTATAACTAAGGGTGAGCCAAGAGAAAACACCTTCTTTGGGGAGACAATTTTTATTCCACCAGAGGTTGATTGGGATTTTGGTTTTAGGTCTATTGTATTGTTTCTTGATAAGGTTGTATCCATCTCTTGTGTTGTATTCTCCAATTTTTTAGCCATCCCATACCAACCTATCCTTGCCATGATTAAGAATTATCTTATGCTTTTTGAGTATCTCTATAAGGGACTTATGCTCTTCAGGTAAGATACCTGTCTCTTCAAAAGATTTCCATATCCATTCATCCCCATTGAAGGAGATATAATTCCTAATACAGGGACCCATCCTAGCTTCAAGATATATTTTAAGATCTTGATTGTTTAATTCATTTTCCAAGATGTCATATCCACCCTAGGAGTCTGACCAGAAAAGGGCGTCCTCACCATTGCCAAGGTTCCAAGTTAGCTTCTTCATAATAATGTGTCGACAATCCAACATAAAGTTCCAGATCCTAGAGCCTTTAGGGGGTTTTTTCCTCTAAAAATATTGATGGGGGAGTTTTCAAATAGATATTTTGATGTCAATATCTTGGCCCATTTAGAATCTGGCTTCCTATACATTCTCCAAATAATCTTGGCCCCCAAGGCTTTCCCCTTGTCTGCAGTGTTTTTTTAAGCTAGCACCCCCCTCATGCTTTGGATGATAGGCTTTTTCCCAAGAGATCAAGGGGATCTTGTTCTTCTCCCCACTACCTTGCCCGAAAAAGGTGAAGTGCTTGTGTAATTCTTTTTGTTTGTTTACTGGGAAATTAATACATGAAAGTTGGTAGGTTGGCATAGCTGCCAACACAAATTGGACCATAGTGGCTCTCCCAGTAGAAGAGAGCCATCTTCCTTTCTAGGTTAGCATTTTTCTTTTGATTTTTTCTATAGAAGGGTTGCATAATGTTGGAGATCTACAACCTTTTTCTAAGGGGAGGCCCAAGTATTTACAAGGAACCACACATTTCTTAAAGTTAAGTATGCAACATATATCCATTTCTATTTAGATATTTGTGTTAAAGAAGAAGACTTCTAATTTATTCTGGTTGATTTCTTGACTAGAAGCCCAGGAGAAGGTTTCCAGTATGTTTGCAAAGGATCTTGCCTATGTTCTGCTACTTTCACCATACAACATCGTATCATCTACAAATTTTTGGTGGGTAATAGGTTCTAAATCATTTGTTATAGCTATTCCTTTTATTGAACCTACCTCTCTGGCCATTGCAATAGAACATCCTAATGCTTCAGCCATGATAATAAATTAAAAAGGGGAAATTGGGTCACCCTGCCTTAAGCCTCTAGAGATGGTAAAAATAAATTTTGGAGTCCCATTGATTAGGATTGAGATCATTGGAGTGGAAATGCATTCAAAAATTAGGTTGATCCAGCATTTGGCAAACCCTAAAGCCTCCAGGAATTTATAGAGAAATCGCTAGACAACCTTATCATAAGCCTTTTGAATGTCCAACTTAATGAGCATATTGGAATTTTTGCTCATTTGGACAGAGTGAATGGATTCATTGGCTATGATAACTCCATCAAAAATAGATCTTCCTGGGAAAAATCTAGTTTGTTCCTCACTGATGATTAGAGGAAGGATTTTATGGAGTCTAAGGGTAAGGGTCTTAGTGAGTAGTTTGTATAATGTGTTGCATAGAGAAATTGGTCTAAATTCATTTGGGCTTTCAGGTTTTTCTTTTTTGGGAATGAGAGCGATGAAGGTATTGTTAACTTCTCTAAGTATTTGTCCCAAGTTTCTGACCCCCTCCAGAGCCTCTATGATATCTTTCCCTAAGAAGTTCCAGTATTTCTGAAAGAAGATGGCTGAGAATCGATCCAGGCTAGGGGATTTATCTGGGTTCATTTTCCAAAAAGCTTCTTTGACCTCCTCAAGTGAAAATGTTTTCGTCGGCATTTTTTTGTGTTGTTTAGTTATGATTTTAGGTATATTTTTAAGGAGTTCTGATTGATTATACAGATCAGAACTCTCAAAGTTGTTAAGGATGTTATTAAAACATTGAACTGTTTCACTTGCAATCATTTTGGGGTCTTCTTTCTTCTGGCCTAATGCATCAATAATGCTTGATATTATGTTAATGCATCTTCCGTGTTTTGTATTGTTGTGAAAAAATTGTGTGTTTCTATCACCGACATCTAGCCAAGACTCTCATGATTTATGTTTCCACAAAATTTCTTCTTTGGCAAGTATGTCCTCATATTTAGAAAGGACTTCTTTTTCTTTGAGGTAGAGCTCCTCATCCATACCTAATTACATGACCTAAGAGTTAATCTCTTTAAGTACTTCTTCAAGATAAAGTTTTGACTCAAAGATGTTGCCAAATTTATCAGAGTTCCACTCAAGAAGTTTACTCTTGATGAATTTCAGTTTATTGACTACGATGTAGAGCTTTGATCCTTTTAGATTAGGTTTTGACCACCATTATTCAGTTAGATTCAATATATTAGTATATCTAAGCCAAACTTGTTCAAATTTGAAGGGGCATTTCTTAGGTTTAGATTACATGAGGATACTAAACTATACTGGGAAGTGGTTTGAGCCTAAAATAGGTAGAATATTAGCTGAGAAGGTAAGGTTGGAGTTGGAAAGGATTCAATTAAGGAAGAATCTATGTAATTTTTATGATATATTGCTAAATCCTTGCCTTCTATTATTCCATGTGAAGGAGTTATCCACAGTTAGAATCTCAAGGAGAGATAGTCTCTCTTTCTAGTTGATGAAATCATAGGCAACCCTCAGAAGTGAGCCAATGCCGCTTCTCTTGTCTGATATTTTGGTGATTACATTAAAGTCTCCTCCAATGAAATGTAGTTCATTGGGAAGAAGATTGAGAAAAGACTTGATTTCATTCCACACTATTAATTTGTCTCTATTTTTGGTAGGGCCATATACATTAATAATGTTAAAAGTTATATTGTATCTAAAATTCTTAACTTTAGCACACATACAAGAGTTTCTATTCTCTAAAATGTTAATTAAGAGGCAACAGGGATCCCAGATAATTGCCATGGCACCTGAGTCCATGATAGCAGGGGAGTCCACTAGATCTCTAAATTCTAACCTAATTTTGAAAATCATCATATATATATTGTCCATTTTAGTTTCCTGAATTAAAATGATGTCAGATTTAAAATTTTTTATGCAGCGAAGAATAATTCTTTGGTTTTTAGGGGCATTCATGCCCCTAACATTCCATGTAAGGATATTCATGGCTTCTTGGGAAGGTACTTCCCCTTCCCTGCATTCAGAAGTAATGTTATTTTCATTTGTCCTATTACTTATCCAACCAGAGTTCTTAGCTCAGAGTTTGGTTTGCTTCCCCTTTTCTTGGCAATCTTAGCACAATCAGGGGAACATCGACTATCTTTGTTAACAACATTGCCTAGAGATTCTAGATCAGTAGTTTCTAGTTTTTCAAGATTAACTAACCATTCTTCTAGTCCATCTTCTTTAGGTTCTGTAGAGATAATCCCCTCAATGAGGAGTCTTCTCTAAAGGTCCAATTACTCCCTATCACAAATCTCATCCAAAAAAGAGTCCATAAGTTCATCAGTTAGGGATTCACCCATGTAATTAGCTATGGTTTCCATATCTTCACAAATTTTGATTTTAGCGTTGGCATCAATACCCTGGGTTGCATTATCAAAGGAAGGATCCATTGAGAATAGATTTGACTAGTTTTCTAATACTTCAGTATCTGTACAGATGGAGCCATTTGATTGAGAGACAACAATATGCTGAGAAGGGACAATTTCATCAGGAATATCGGTGGAAGGGACCTGCATAGTTTTTGCTGGGTGAGAAGGGATCTTAAACAGGGTAGAAGGGGAAGGAGGGCTATCAAAAGGGGAGGGTAATAGGACTTCAGGTGAGGCAGTGCATTGGGTAGGTAAATTAAGTGAAGATGGATTATCAATGAGAACAAGAGAGGTTTTACATGTTTTAGTAGTTGGAGGATTGGAAATAGTGGTCATATTGGGAGAGGAGGGAGGCAAAAAAGGAGAGACCAAGAAACCTCCTCTATCTTTGGCCAGGGTGATATTTAGCTTATAAGGATTGATAGGGCTCGGTATGCAAACAAAATGAGGCACATGAGCATCAACCCCCATCTTCCCATCTAGGTCATTTGTTTCCAGGTTGGCATAAGAGATAATAGGGTTGATTTTATAAGTGGAGTTCTTGCCTTTAATAACGACAAGTTTAAGATTTTTAGTGTGTATGTTCATTCTAACAATAATTTCCCTTTCCAAATATAGAAAATTTTTATCTACAAACCCTACAAATTTACCATAAAGGTTGCCAATTTTCCTCAGAAGTTCATCGTTGAGGAATTCAACTGGCATATTTTTTAGCTAGATGATCCTTTCGACTAAAAACTTATTTAATTTAAGAGGATCAAAGAAAGGAACTCAATCAAGTACTATAAAATTAATATTTTTGTAACTAGGGCATCCTTCCCTGAGAAATTTATCTTTTAATTCTTTATTGCCGCATAAAATGCAAATGAAATTCTCAAGAAGGATAATCATACTTACCTTATCAATCATCTTATGTTCAAGCCAGTGTGCAATATTTTCAGGCGACGATTCAATGTCGTTCCATCTACAAACTACACCATAAGATGTGCATGTTTCTTGCATTTTTCCATTAAGCCGTCGAAGATCTCCAAGGAAAACACATCCTCAACAGAGGAATTGATAATGTTAGGGTCATTTCTATGGTGAGGAGTGTAGGTTGCTTTAGAAGGTGTTACCCAGAGTGGAGAGTCATGAGAGAGATGAGAGGACTTATTTATCTATGGAGGGATTATAAACATATTCCTGTGATGTGGGGGAGTATAAGGTGTTTGAAGAGGGGAAACAATTTTTGAGGTTTTAGAGGAAAGGTTAGGTTTAAAGGAGGATCCAGGAAGTTGGGACCTTGAGGGTTTATGGAAATCTACCTTAGTTCCTAAATGGGGAGGGGAGTAATTGAGATGATTTCAATCAGAATCTAGAGGGTGAAGGAAAGAGAATCTATTTTTGATCGGTAAAGTGAAGGTATGATTCTGAGGGCGAGGGTATTAAGATGTTTTAAAATGATGGTAGATGCGTTTGGAATTTTGAAGATGGGCCGGGATCCAAGGATTATCCAGAGCCAAAATGCCTTTATCCCTTGAAGAAACCCTAGAGGAAGCTTGTGGGGAAAAATTCACAGAGATGTCTTTGAAGGTAGAATGAGGCAGAAGGTTGGATCGACTAGAGGAGAGAAAAGTCGAAGAGGAGAGAAGACCATCCTGAGCATATTTTATTTTCACAAAGAAGCGTAATTGAGAATCCAATGAGTCGATTGTCGAGAAGTGAAAATGAAGACGTGAAAGCATAGCCATTACTCTTTTTTACATGCTAATATAAATGTAAATAATATTGTTTTCCTCTTATTTCAGAATATGTTTTAGATGACATGTACAGTTAGTGCAGAAAAAATAAAGATTGGTTTTTAGTATATATTTTGTTTGTTATAACTATTCAATGTCGGAGTTAACCAAAAATAATATTTTTTTGTCTCCCACCTAATTTTCCCTAGTTAATATACACCAAATACAAAATAAAATTATATATTCATGAAGAGAACTCTCTCATCTAGTGTTAAATATAAGTTTTAAATATTTCTGACATAATTTGCTATTTTTTTCTTTTTTTGAACGAGAGTGTTGTTCAACGTTAAAATACCTAGTTGGAGTTTATTCAGCTTATAATATATTATATGTAATCAAAACACTATAAAAATTATAAGACCATAATCTAGACTCTGAGCTCTACAAAAGTGTATTTTTAGATTTTAAAACCAGTTGAGTTTTGATGGAGAAATCAATTATATAAGTGAGAAGTTCTGCAATTTTTAATTTTTTTCCTTTTTGGCTGCCACATAGGATCCCAAATAGGCAATTTCAGCCTGAACTGGTTTGGCTGAACCAGTTCCGGTTGAAACCCCATATATAAATATGTGTCAATTCTTCATCGATAGAACATAGTTGGCTTTTATTTACTCACGAATCTTTGGTCAGAACTGGTCTGACCGAACCTGTTTCAATTAGAACTCATTTCCCACATTGACACCACATGACGCAATGTATGTATAGCCAAAAAAATTCTAGCTGAAACTGTTCCAGCCGAAACATTTATGTCCAAAACTATGAAAATGGTCCTCAAGTGTGACACAACTTCATACTTTTACCCTGCAATCTTAGAAAATAAATGAGTACTGTGTAGCTTTTGAAGTTGGGTAGCATTACACATGTAAATAGAATTGATACATGTGAAGCTTTGGCACCGTATATCCCAATTGATAACCAAAATCGTGCAAAGGACTCTAGGTGTCCCTTTGGCTACTGAGTGAAGAGAATGAAGGCTTATACAGACTTACCTCATTAGTTTGTACTTGTACAAAATCTTTCATTATTTGCCTCTATCAAAATTTCAATTATGTAGTGCAAGATATGATCACCTACCTCATACAACTTTTTATATATCAATCATCTTTTGAAGTTCAAAAATATATGAAATAAAACTTAGCAGATTTAATGAGGAAATCACTACCCCATCACATCCCAAATTTGATAGTAAATCTACAACTTATGCCCTTCCTAGAGTGTGTGCGATAGATACACTTCCTGACATTTATCTAACAAAATCCAAATTTGATTTAGGATATAATTCAACTACCATGAATGTGACAATGTTTTAATACAATCGTTAATAGTGCCTAAAGAGTCTCCCTCAACCTGCAATCAACTGTAACCTCCCTGTATGACAAGTATTAGTCTAGAAAATAAAGCGTGAGCTTCTGCAAGATTACTTTTTCCTGGATGTAGGGGAGAAGCTGTGAGTGCAAGTACATGACCCTGATAGTCTCAAATACAAACCCCATAGCCTGACTTTCCTAGGTTTCCTCTTAAAGCCCCATCAAAATTGAGCTTCACAATTTCCTATGTTTGAGGATACCAGTGCACTCCAGATCGATCAACTTTAATTGAACCCTACTTGGCTATATCCCACCCTATTGGGACAAATAATATTTTCCATTCACGAATGACCATGTCATCCCAAGGGGTAATGACTGGGTTAAACCTGCATTTATGCAAAATAGCATTGACCACCTCTAACATTAATCTTTCAATTCCTTCTAATACCATAACAATAGGAGAAGAATCTTTCCTGAAGATGCATTTATTTATTTCCCAGAAAATGGCCTAGATCACTAATGCTAGAGAACACTTCCAAATGTTAGTGAATAAGGAATTCAAGTATAAGATCGGGCAAGATTGGAAAAGGTCCCAAATGCTATTTGGAAGAGGGGTTCTAAACTGTAATTTTCTTAGAACAAATAACCAACATTCTTGTGCAAATGAACAACCCAAGAATAAGTGGTCCAGAGTTTCATTGAAATCATCACATAATAAACACTTAAATGGTGGTGCAATATGGAGTCTCTCCAGCCTGTCACTTTTCAAAGCTCTGTGTTTTATTTCAAACCAAGAAAAACAACCAGGCTTTGGAAGAACTATATGATTCCAGCAAAAAGAGTATGCCCGGGAAGGAGTCTTGTCTGACCCAATTTGTTGTAGAATTCTATATCCCTCCTTGATTGAATACTTTCCATCCTTTGTTTGGGCCCAAATTAATTTATCCTCTCTTCCTAAAAGGAAAACTTTCCTATCGGATAGTATCACTCAAAAAATCTCCCTATCCTGCTGACTCAATGGTAAATCACCCGGGTCCTTCCAAATGACTTTCGCTGAAAATATGCAAAATGCTGAAATGTAATGAATTAAAAGGATCCCCTAGTGATTTTATGATGTTGTTATAATATCATTTTTATTTTGCATTGAAGATAAAGGAGGTTGACCATTCCATGTGTCTCTCCAAAACTTAACATTGACCTTATTTTTTACTTCCCAAGTTACATACTTAAAAACTAAACCTTGTGAAGATACCATAAAGTCACAGATGACTGACCCTTTAGGTGGATCCAAATTTGGTAATACCTATGAAGGATCATTTTTATCTAAATACTTTTGCAGCATAATTTGACACCATTTATTTTGATGTTTGGAGTACATTTGCCATAATAGCTTGCCACCAAAAGCTCCATTTCTTTTTTCTAAATCATGAACTCTTGCACCACCTAATGCTGGGACATGTGCCATATCTTGAAGTGAGATAAGAGGGACTTTTTTCTCCTCATTCATATTTCCTGTCCATAGAAAACCTTTAATAGATTTTTGAATTTTTTGAAGGAATGATGGAGGAGCCTGGAGAACTGGTAAGTAATAATTTGGAATAACTTAAAGCATTGACTTAATAACAATGATTCTGTAATACCTACCTCTTAGTTTTCTTTTCAATTTTTTGATGCTGAACTCTTTTAGGCATTTTGATGTATGTGTGATTATTTAAGTTGATCTTGAGGATATTTATGTATTACATTTTGGTATGCTATTGATCCATTATTATCATGTTGTATCTTCTCTGTATATGTGATTTAGGGCTATTTAATGATGCTTATATATATGTTAGGATTTCATTTCGATTATGGTTTTCTGACAATACTAAACTTAGATTTATATGCACATTGATAATTGTATGTTTTGCGTTACTGTTTGATGTGCTTGGTATGGTATGGGACAGAGTCATAGTTACTTGCTTTGGTGAGATCCACATGATAACCTAGTCTCAACCATTGTTTGTCATATTATATATGCATGTCTGTTCATCTTGTGATGACAAGTTCGCAGGTACTGGGCTATGTCTTCCCTGAATTGGCAGGAGTGAACGTGCCCTATCGCAATAATCTCAATGGTAAGAGAGGGGAGATAGTTTTCAAGTCCAAATCCTATCCTAAAACTAGCTGTCTTAATTAGTGGACAAGTGTCCATTTGGCTACTTTACTGATTTCATCTAGTGGATAGGAATTCTTGTATCCCTTTCCTAGTGCATGTTTTATTTTTGTTTGGTTTTGATTTCAGGTGCTTGATGTGATTATGTGGGTGTTATATTATCTTATTTATTTAATTGAATATTATTGCAATTAATTATTAAATATAGGTTATTTAATTAACTGAAGATTAAATTAAATACCTATATTTAATTGAAAGGTTAATTAAAGTGTAATTATTGAATATTACTATTTAATTGAAAATTAGAGTAAATATGCTTTTATGCTTAATTAAATAAATAAATATTGAGTTGCATGGATAATTGTGATTTAAATATTTAAGTTATTTAATTTAATATGTTTTTAATTTCATGTGCAAGTTCATTAGTGAATTTAGAGTTTGAATTCAAAATGCAACTTGGGTTACTAAGTCAAAGTTGAGTTGTGCAAGTAATTAGATATCTTAATTAATAATTAAGGAATTAATTTCAATTTTGGAGCTGAGTTCTTTAAGGAGTCATCTAAGTGTGTTGTCATTAGGGTTTGCTTAATTCAGGGAAGTGAATCCTCTTTAGGGGGATTCTTCTCTCATTTGAAAATAACGGGTTTTTGGGAGCATTTTGGGAGAAGCTTTGGTGTGTGCTTGGTTTTGGAGCATAATTGGAAAATTCTTCTTGCTTGGATTTTTTCATTGTGTATCCCTCATTAGTTATTGAGGTAGAGTCTTGCTCATGTAAATTTTAGCTTTCGGATCCCCGTCTTCCATGCATCCGAAAAGCTAGGATCCTTTGTGTGGTAATTCCTTGTTTGTTTATTATGTGTTTTGATGATTTCATTTGGAAAATATGTCCTTAGATCAATTGTGTGTTTTTAATCAAGCTTACATGTCAGATCTGTGCTTGTGGACATAAAGGGTTTCATTTTATAGCATTGGGTGCAAACGGGTATAAGGGTTTCTAGTTTGAAATTATTGTTGAAATGTGTATTTTTGAAAACCTAGATCCTTGATTTTTAAAGAAAAATATATATTAGCCTAGTAAGAAAATGCTGTCAAAATATCATTGGATGAAACCTTGTGGAAAGCCCTTAAACGAGAAAAATCAAATTCCCTATAGTTAGGACTATAGAGAAAATAAAATTATTGCTTGTAAAATCAATAGCTTTGGGAGAAATTTATTGTTTTCAAAAAAATAGGCTCTCTGTTAAAAATACAGAGTTAAAAATAATTACACCAGACAATTAAAAATTGTTAGAAAAGACAAAAAGAAAGAATGTCTTTTAATTATTCTGTTTTTCAGAATTCTTTCTAAAAATAAAAAAAAAATCTTGTTTAAAAAAAATAAAATAGTTGTTTAAAATAAAAAAATTTATTTAAAATTAAAAAAAAAATTAATTAGTGATGAGGAGGTGGGGGCCACCGACTCCCCCCCTCCCCTGTGCACGGCAGACTACCAGCACGACAGCCAAGACTATCGGCACGACCGCCAGTGCCAGCCGCAGTCTGGTTGTGCCTCTCCTTAAATAAGGGAGGCTGACACATGGTAAGCGATGAGGGGTGGGGGCCACGGGGACCCCCCATTCGATATATATATGTGTGTGTGTGTGTGTGTGTGTGTGTGTGTGTGTGTGTGTGTTTTTAAAAAAAATTGTTAGATATTAAATAATTGTTTATTTTAAATTGTTTTAGATTTCGGCTTCTTTATTAATATTTAATTTTTGTATTAGTTAAATTTTATTTATTAATTATAATTAATATTTATTTAATTTATTAATATTTAAAATTGGTTATCATTAATCTTTAATTAGTTTATAATTAATTATGAGTTAGGTTGTAATTAATTTTTGATTTAGTTAATGGAAATTAGTTTTAAATTATGCATTAATTTATTTATATATATATATAGATGTATATATATATTTCAATCATTTAAATGGTTATTTTTAATTTGGCTTTAGAACCTTGGTTAAATGGAGATGATAATTAAGGTTTATGATTGGACGATTATTAAAGAGGACTTATTTTAATGAACTAATTATTAAAATCAATGATATATTTATTTCAAGAAAGATTATCTTGTGGAAGTTATTTAAATTGTGGAGAAAAGAAAAAAGCATTAAGAGTAGATTCATATTAATGCCAATTAAAATCATACTTTCATTCTTTTGTAGTTATAGCTGAAGTTGGTAACTATTTTCTAGATGTATTTATATGTTGTTTTAATAAATAGATCTATAGGATATGTTAACATATACGAATATGGGATATTTAATTATTTCTAGATTGTAATTTTAGTGGAATAATGAATTTGCATGATTAAGGATTATAAATTTGTTTATTCCTACATTAACATTTTATTTAATTTATTGCATTTTGAATATAAACAAAATTATTGTACCATAATGTGTTTTGGGTGCGTGTTTAGATGAATTGTATGTTTTGTTTATGTTATCATGTTTTTCGGTGTCTTTTGGGCTAAATGACCCTTGGGACATAATTCCAGAGGTTTGGGGGATTGTACATTCTACATGATATCTTATGTGAGGTTAATTTGTGATTTATGATGATGTCATAGTCCTGATTTGTTAGACCCAACCTGGTTAAGTTATGATGTGTAGTTTGATCTTATGAGGATATTGTGGATGTTTTAGGGTTATTGAGAACCTATGTACACCTGAATGTACAGGATGTGATTTGACCTATGATTTATCCTTACAATACTATTTTATGAACCTAGGGTAGGTAACCTAGTTGTATGATAGGTGGTGGCTTGAAATAAGTACGGGAGCCCACAAGTGGCTGCTAGGATTCACTTATTTTAAGTAGTTGTAACAAGTGATAACATAATTAATCTAATTAGGATGCACTAGTATTAAACTAATGAAATTAATGCCTCACCCATACTTGAGCGCTAGTATAGGCTGAGATAGAGGATGAGATGATGCTTTCTGCATCGAGAGGTGTGGGTATAGCATCGTTAGTGATCTTGTCTGTTTGAAAGGTCATTGACATCGTGTATGGTAACTTGGGCGCCAGAATTCATTGAGGGATTGCTAGTACTTAACTCAAGGGTTAGACGTACATGATGACACCTTCCTATGTACCACTTAGGTTATCCTATGTGTGTCAGTACCTATGGTGTTGTTTAGTATTCCTTGTTATAGTTTAGATTGCTTCTAGGATCTTCCTATGCATTTGAGTATGAGGTCATGTATACCTTGTTTGTATTCTTGTTTTATACCCCATGTGATGGACCTATTACTATCTCCTCATCATGGTGGGAGTGGACCTTTGGTTTCACGTGGTCGGGTGGTAGTGATTCTTATTACCATTGAGATTCTGATAGATTTTTCTTCATGCTTGGATATTCCTTGTACAGTTTCATCTTCCTAGTCTCTTGGAGACTTGATCAGTTACTTGAGATGTGTATTGTACCATATATATATA
>MU226277.1:986718-1025159 GCA_018584345.1 Thuja plicata | reverse complement strand
CCTTATCCCTTCACTCCCCACTCGCCTCAAACCCCACTCCCCCGCTCGCATTTTTCTCCCCACCTCCCTCTACTCCGCACTGCATTCCTCCCGCCTTGCTCTCCCAACCCACTCCCGCCACCTGTCCTCCCCTCCAACACCTCCCCACCTTGCACTGTTATCCCTGAGCTGTTATCTCCGCCTACCACCTCCAAAACCCTCCACCACTGCCTCTGTTGACCAGGCGCCAACCATAGCTTGAAACCACTTTTCCCAAACCGCCACCAGTGTGGCTTCAAAAACTGCTTCCTCCAAAACCGCATAGCAACCTTCAGACCCACAATCGTAGCTCCTCCAGACAATACAAAAATGAACCAAAAGGAGACACGTGGCCCCTTGCCACACAGACAAACACACTCAGCGCCTAGTCAGATAAAGAAAACATTATTTTATTTTCCATGCAAAGAATTCACTGGTCTAAAATTGACGGTCATCCAACCATCAAAATGCAAGGTTATCCACTTTTTGTGACAGCCTCTTGGCCATCAAATTTAACATTCTGACTTAATGACGTCAACATCATTTTGAAAATTTACAGCCTTCACTATTGGAGTTCTAAACATTGCAGCATAATTTCAAACACACATATCTTGCTTATTCAGAATCCTTTTTGGGTGCAATTTTTTTTGATTTGGGGTAGAATTTTGCAAGGATCACTGTGGGGAAGTCATTTTTTAATTTTTATCTGTGGATTGATCATAAATTATAGTTTTTGGTGACTGTACCTAACTAATCCTCATTTTTGCAGCTTTCGGAGCCTCGTACGGGCTCATACGATCACCTTTTTCAATGAAATTTTTTTTGAAACTGCATGATTTTCTATGTACTTTCTGAATATGTGATCTATTTTCCAATTTTTTGTATTTTGATAATAATGTACTAATCTTTGGCTTTGATGTTCATGTGATTATCTTTTGCATACAGCCTAACAGTGGTTTGCAGAACGTTACTCAAGAAGACTAAAACACAAACTACTCACGAATTGGTTTTGCAGGTTGTCTTTGATTGATAGAACACAAAATAGTGTGCTTGCATCTTGTTTTCAATTTCTTAAAATAGGAACTGACATGCAGGACTTATTAAAATGAACATTTGTTTTCTGTTTTAGGAATGACAATGATGTCAGGAAACTATGATCTCACCCTTTTGGGATGATCAGAAATCCAGAAACATTATTGTCATTTTCTCATTCTGCTTGAAGTGTCTTTTAGTTTTGTAAATCCTAGGAATTGCACGGACATATCCTCTCCCCTTGCCTTCGTGGATCTTTGGTGAAAGAGAAATCCATACAAATCCTTTAGCGTGGCTACCTCCCGAGTGCTTTAATAGAGCCAGTGAGAGTGGATTGCCCAACCGGTAATAGGCTAAAGCCAAGCCCTTCTGAACCGGTATACAAAAAATGCCATTGTGATTAATCTCATAGTGGAAAGGTGTGAATTCGTTGTGGCATCCAAAATATCCTCTATTACCCTAGTGGTGCGTTAAAGTCCCTACATTTTTAAGGTGAAAGCCTTGCTTTGAAAGGATTGGGAGAGCCCCCTTAATTGGGAAAATGACTTGATCACAACCACGTGAATGGATGTCCTTACTACAAACTTTGTTCTAGTATCCAAAATCCCTCTATCTATTGGCGTGGAAGGTCAGAGACCGACTAAGATGTCCCACACATTCACAGCTCTTAGTAGAGACAACGGTCCCTTGGGAAGTGATTACCCTTGGGATTCGAAGCTTGGTGTGCCTGAGAAGTGAGTGCACATGTAAGGAGCAGCCCGTGCCTCCAAGCTTCTAAGTTGTCTGCCATGAGTAGATGTGGCTGAACTTTGGTTCAAGTGGAAACTCAACAGATATTTCCCTAGCTATCCTAGTATTGTGGTGTGTCTGTTATTTTCTTTTTACAACAAACAATCTTCTTGATGTGTCTGGTGTGAGTGTTCACTTGAAACAACAACAACAACAACAACAATGATCAACAATCCAGAAACTGTACACTTTGGATATTTTTCTATCTTGTCTCATTTGAAACTTCAACAATCATATAAAAATTCTATCGAATTGGTTTCAAAACTTTGTCTCCCATCAGTCTATGCTACTACATTTAGTCTATTCTAAAATTTGCGCTATCATAACGCTTATGTTAGTTCACATTACAACTACAATCTATTGTTAGTCCAACCTATCACTATCCTGAAATCTGATCTCGTTACGCTTGTCCAATTGATCGAGTCCTTTGTTCAAACTTATCATCTTTGTCTGTGTTGTCCTTATTCTGGGTTGTGAGAGCAGGTTCGTTAACCTTGACTCAAGATCAGAGTCTTTGTTATCTCCATCCTCAGTTGGAGATTTATCTTTTGGTCTCTTTGGTCTTGGACTTAGACAACACTTTATATTTCACCATGGTTTCAGTCAGATGAATCAACTTATCTTATGCCTGTGCAAACTAGAAGTCATTTTAGAAATTTTTACGAAGAAGACAATCAGGGATTCCCATTCAAAGACAAATCCTTGTTTCGAGAGAACCCTCTCTTTGAGAGAGATTCTCAAATTCCTCCTAGATCAAAATCCCTAGAGGGAAAGTTACCTAGTCCTAAGCTGTCAGAAGAAAGACAAGGTAGAGGCAGGTCTCGATGAAGAGACCTCTGTAATGGTACCAACCATTGTACTAGTCAACACTCTTCGAGTCCATCAGACCCTAGTGAGGAAGAGACTGATGAATGTCTCCAGGATAAGAGGTTTGTGAAACTCATGAAAACAATCATAAATCAGGGTAAGGAACAATATTTCCTAGATCTAGCAGAGCAAGGCACTCAACTTCCACCTCACTTCAAAGCTGAGGATATCATTGCTAGGGAAGAAGAAACTCCCATGATGCTCATAACTAAACAAATGCAAGCTATGCAAATGGAATTACAAAAAATCCAAAAATAAAAGGAAACACCCAACACAAGGTTTTCTTTAAACACAATCTATCCTTTTCCTTTTGACAGAGATTTCTACTTGCCTCCGTTCCCGCATGGGGTTGAAATTCCATGGTTTGATAAGTACAATGGTCACTCTAATCCACAAGATCACATTTGAGAATTTTTTTCTCTTTACACAGAATTTATGCATGATGAGACATAACTTATGCGTCTCTTTCCTAGGAGTTTGAGTGGCCAAGCTATGGATTGGTTCTCAAAGTTACCCACTGGTATAAAAACTTTTGATGAACCGATAAATCTGTTCTTGCAACAGTACTCTTATAATATCGAACATCCTATGACGATGATTGATTTATGTAACACAAAGCAAAACATAGGAGAACCCTTTCTGACCTTTCTTCAATTATGGAGAAAGATGTTTTCTAGATATCCACACATCGTGCCTGAATCTGAAAAGATGGATATTTTCACTAGTGTTCTAATTCTAGAACTAAACTACCCTCTTCAGATGCAATGTCCACCCTCTTTCAAGAAAATGGTGGAAAACACAATGAAAATAGAAGATGTGCTTGTTAAAAAGGGTTACATTACCCTCTACAAAGAAAATAAGTTAACAAAAACAAGCATGTGGTAAATGATGGAGTAGTCGATTACTTTTCTCCCCAGTCAAAACCAGCAGTCTTCAATTTGACAAGTGGTTCCAAGGCCCTAAAAACTGTTGAAAATACCAATAAATCATCATCTTCTAAAGGGACCAGTGGTTTGTTGAAAGACAAACTATGGATTAAACATAAATGAGACTTTGACTCTTTAGGTGAGTCCTATTAATCTACACTTAAAACTCTACTGGCAAACAAGCTGCTCACATTTCAGGATAACTCCAAACCATATGATCCAGAAATAAAACCTAAATGGTGGAGAGACAATTATTTCTATAAATTCCATAGAAACAAAGGAAACGTGATAGAAAATTGCATGAGGCTCAAACATGAGATCCAAGATCTCATTGATAACGAAATAATCGTGGTTGATAATCACAACAAGAATGTTGATCATAAGGCATTCAAAGATCCTTTCCTAGACCATCACAAAGGAGAAACTTCTAAGAAAGGCACTCAAATCAATCACACTTATTCTAATAATGGCTACAATGTCATCAACATGCTTGAGCCATCTCATTCTGAATATTGCAATGTCATCATCATCAAACAGAAAGAGAAAGAGTCTCGATCGGCCAACACAGTGACTCGAGCACAAGCAAAAGTCACTCTGGGGGGTTTTGGATCTTCAAACCCTTCATTGAATTCCAATAAACCATCAGTATCCAAATCCTAGGTACCCCTTAGCAAACCAACCATTGTGGGTACCTCTAAAGTCTCACAGTCCAAACAACTGACTTCGTCCAATACTGTGGACTATAGCATCATCAAGCAATTGCAGAGAACCTCTACCCAAATTTCAATCATTGAATTTCTCAAACTCTCTCCATCTCATAGATAGGTCCTAGATAAAGTTATATCAACTACCAACATTCTTAAGGACTTGGATCTGGATCGGTTTCAATCCATGGTGGGTCACTTGAACTCACCACATTACCTATTATTCTCTGAAGAAGATGACAACTCTTTAAGTCATCCACATAATCTCCCCTTGCATGTCAAATTCTTGATCCATAAACACCATGTCAGACGGGTCTTGATAGATGGAGGCATAGGGTTGAATATCTACACATACAGGTTAATCGAGAAACTAGGCCTTTCATAAAATGTCATTGATCCTAAAAAGAAAATCACTATCAAGGCATATGATGAACAAGAAAGATCTTCTAAAGGTCTCGTAACTTTACCAATCTGAATAGGTCCTGTTGAGAGGGATATTACCTTCCAAGTTCTAGATCTCCCACTAGCCTACAACATTCTATTGGGAAGACCCTGGATCCATGAGATGCAGGCAGTGCCATCAACATTCCATCAGTGCATCAAATTTCCGTTCAATGGTGTAGAAGTCACTATTCCTGCAGACACTAGTTATGCCTATAATGCACTAAGACAAGCAACAGATACCCTTGTCCCACACAACAGTGAGGCATCTAACTCTAAATCAGCTACAAATTTACTAAAGGAAATGGAAAAGAACCTCAAGATAAAGGACACAGGTATGGGTGGATACACAGTGTAACCTGTACTGTCACTCACATCTCTTCCCAGATCACCTAGGTCTTATGGAAAACTGTCAAAAGAGATAAAACCAACAACACCCTAAGAAATCTATGATGAGACCTTTGTTAAAGCCAACACACCATTAGAAGATGAATAGGAGGAAAGAGCCATTCTGGCTTGGTTATATAAGGAACCCACAGATAATGAAGACGAACAATGTGTAATACTCCTAGAAAAATCTGGTGTGGGGTATAAGGTGGCTTGTAAAATGGGTTATTCGGGTAAAGGACCCATTGGACCTAATCAAAATGGTCTTGAAGAACCTATCTCTGTTGACTACAGATGACCCAGAGATACAACGGGTCTAGGGTTCTTATCCAAGAAAGATCAAAGAGTGAAGAATCGCTTAGATAAAAGAAAGGGACATCAGGTTATGGAAGAACAGAAAACAATAGTAGAAAGCACTGACATATCCACTACCAATTGGGATGATTCAGATGATTCTAATGCAGAGGATGTGTATCCTTTTTCCCATTCCTCCCAATATTTTGGCTCTTCTATTTGCTGAAGGTACACCCCAGGTCAACGCTACTAAAAAGTGTGTTCTAGAGGAATCACTAATGACTTCTGATCAGTCAGAAACTACTGAATCTGAACAAGATCTGGATATAGAAGAAAGGAGTCTAACCATAGCATAGTTTTTAGGTAGAACTCATCCAAACTTAGGGCAAAGAGTAGATTTCACTCATGTCCTAGATATGAAACCAAATGATGAAATAGACTCCCATGAATACAAGTTTGATAGTCTTTCAAAGGGCACTTTAGACATAGATATGGATACCATGCATGAAGTAGGGGAAGGCTTAGACATTAGATCAAATGAATTGGGACCTCCTATTTCTGACATGGGCTTCGATGATGTTGTTAGGGCTCTTTCTGATTTGAACACATCTATACAAGGTTCAGGTTTAGGACTCTACTTAACAGTCGACATCTACGATGAACATACCGTGAATGCCCTCGAACCCAGTGAACCTTGCCGCTAAGGCATCTTGAACTCATTGATTGGTCCTTACAAGGAAAACCTACTAAAATGCCTACATTTCCCAATGACTATGCCTTAGCCTACTATCTTAACACCACTGAGCCTGTCACTTCTTCCACCAGTGAACCTAGTGTGAGTATGACTAAAGCAGACATCAAGTATCTCAGTTATAAGATAAAAATGAGAAAAACAAAAGGGTCTGAAGGAGAAAACCACATTGTGGTGGTTTTAGAACCCAAAATGGTAAAAATAAAAGATGCATCCAAAGGTGAAAACCTCTCTGAGGTGCCTGAGGATGGGATTCTTGATGTCTTTCCTATTCATTTACAAGAACAATCATTAGTACTCATAGAGCCAACTCAACCAGTGAATATTGGCATAGAGGAACATCCACACATCATTCATGTAGCTAAATCTTTGTCTTTGGCAGAGCTCAAGGAATTCACAGAATTCTTTAAAGAGAAGAAGATAAAATTTGCATGGATATACTCAGATATGCCTGGTTTAGATCCAAATCTTATCATGCATCATCTCTCAATAGCTCCTAGAGTAAAACCAGTAAAACAAAAACTTAGAAAAATGCACCCTCATGTTGCATTACTTATCAATGCTGAACTGGAAAAGTCACTCAAAGTTGGACTCATCCGAGCTATTGACTATGCAGAATGGATATCCAACATCGTACCAGTATCAAAACCAGACAAATCCATCAAAGTCTGCACTGATTTTAGGGATCTCAACAAAGCATGTCCAAAGGATGACTTTCCTTTGCCTAACATTGACATGATTGTAGACATGACTGCTGGGTATGAAATGTATTCTCTCATGGACGGTTTCTCAGGGTACAACCAAATCAAGATTTCTCTAGAGGATCAAGAAAAGATTGCCTTCACATGTCCCTTTGGAACATTCTGCTGGAATGTCATGCCTTTTGGTTTGAAAAATGCAGGAGCTACCTATCAAAGGCCAGTAACAACTATCTTCCGCGATATGATGAACAAAACCATGGAAGATTATGTGGATGATACCCTGACTAAATCAAAGAAATGATCTCTGCACCTACAAGACTTAGGCTAAATCATGGATAGAATGGAAAAGTTTAAATTATTGTTGAATCCTAAGAAATGTGCATTCGGTGTTACCTCTAGCAAGCTGTTGGGTTACATTATCTCAGCTAAAGGCATAGAAGTTGAACCTGAAAAGGTATGATTGATATTGGAAATGTCACCTCCTAAGAACATAAGTCAAATGAGAACACTCCAAGGAAGAATCCATTCTATCAGACGGTTCATCTCACAGTTGGCTGATAGAGCACAACCATTCACCAAGACTCTGTGCAAGAGAATTACTTATCAATAGAGTGAAGAATGTGACAAGAGTTTCACTCAAATCAAAATGTACCTGGTGAACCCGCCAGTACTCATGCCACCTCAACAAGGAAAACCATTGATTTTGTACATTTTAGCTACCTCAATGTCACTAGGGGCACTACTAGCACAAGAAGATGAAGACAAGAAAGAACTTGCTATCTACTATATCAGTAGAACATTGGTGTCCTATGAGATTAATTACTCTATTATTGAGAAATCATGCCTGGCAGTGGTCTTTGCATCTCAAAACTTGTGTCACTACATGTTGGCTCACTCAGTCAAACTGGTGGCTAAAATTGACCCTTTGAAGTATCTCCTAAGTAAAGAAACCCTCACTAGAAGATTGGCTAAATGGTTTATGCTTCTTAGCAAATTTGACATAGAATATATTGAGTGTAAGGAAATCAAAGAGAAAGAAATCGTAGATCAATTGGCTGATGCTCCACTACATGACAATGAGCCAATCAATATTGAGTTCCCAGATGGATCTATTTTGCACATCACTCACAGATCTTGGAAAATTTTCTTTGATGGATCATTCATGCAACAAGGTTTAGGTGCAAGGATTTTGTTTCTGACTCCTCAAAACTATTCTATTCCAAAGGCGTACAAGCTCATGTTTCCTTGTACCAAAAACATAGTAGAATATGAAGCACTGGTAAATGGAATCAAACTAGCTCTTGAATGGAATGTTTCTGAGTTACATATCCATGGTGACTCTCAACTTGTAATCAACCAAATAAATGATGTATACTAGACTAAGGATGAGAAACTCATGCCTTATAAACGAATGGTTGATGAGTTTAATAAATATTTCACTTACATCACATTTCAAAAAGTCCCAAGGGTACAAAACAAAGTAGCTGATGCCATGCCTACATTAGCATCCTCACAACAACAAGAGGATGACTTCCATTATGAGTTCCTGGTGGAAGAAATCCATTTTCCTTCCTACAACTCTCATGAATCCCAAATGGTATGTTCAGTCATTAAACAGGAATCCTCTTGTTATCACCATGTTTACTCTTACCTGTGCCATCAGCTCATTCCTGATGGACTCTCCAAAAATGAAAAATGACACCTAATCTGCAATGCCCCACGGTATGTTCTTGTGGCCAATGATTTGTATAGGCGAGGATTAGATGGTACTTTTCTTAGGTGTCTAGAAAAATAAGAGTCTAAACATGCGTTGTCTGAAGTCCATGAAGGAATTTGTGGTTCTCATTCTAACAGTCTCACTCTGGCCCAAAAACTGCTTAGAGAAGGGTATTATTGGCCAGACATGGAGAAAGAAGCTATCAGGTTTGCAAAGACTTGTAAGAAATGTCAGTTGCATGGCAATCTTATACACGCTCCAACAAGGGAGCTCATTCCTTTTGTAACACACTGGCCCTTTCAACAATTGGAATTTGATCTAATCGGGAAGATTTACCCCTGATCTTCTAATGGACACAAGTTCATTATCACAGCTACTAAGTATTTTACCAAGTGGGTTGAGGCGGTCCTGCTCATTATAGCGTTAGGACAGCAGGTCTCACTGTTCATTTTGAACTACATCATTTGTCACTATGGAATACCTTCCTCCATCATCACTGACAATGGAGGTCAATTTAAGAACAACAGTATGGATGAATTGTGTGAAAAATTCAAAATCATGCAACATTGTTCTTCAATATATTACCCACAAGGTAATGGGCAGGCTGAGGCCTCAAATAAAAGTTTGTTGAAAATCTTACATCGTACAGTTAACAAGTCTAGAAGGGATTGGTACCTGCAGATCAATCCTTCATTATGGGCTTACTGAAAGAGCATCAGAATGCCTACATGGGAAACCCCATTTGCACTGGTATATGGGGTAGAAGCAGTCTTATCCCTAGAGGTAGAAATCCCATCTCTTAGGGTTTCTTTACGCAGACTTGTACCAGATGAAGAGTACCAAGTTTTGAGACTCCAAGAACTAGAGCTACTGGATGAACACCAGAAAGTGGCCTTTGATCACCTCAGAGTTTATCAGAAAATAATGTCAACAGGATACAACAAGAAAGTCAGACCTAGAGAACTTCAGGTGGGTGACCTTGCATTGAGAGACAATCCCTGCAATCAGTCACATAGAGAGCAGAAGGGGAAGTTTGAACCCAACTAGCTGGGTCCTTATATCATTACTGTAGCATTCGGCTCCAAATCCTATCGACTCTCCACACCTGAAGGAGATTCGCTTCGAGAACCCATCAACAATCTCCATCTGAAGAGTAATGTACATAGTAATGTCCTGAAAAAACCTAAAAATTGGAAAATTTCCTGAAAAATTGATCATCTTGGTTAAAACCTAGCAATAGGTGCCTTGATGTATCAATCAAAAAAATCAAAAAAATGGAAAAATACAAAAAAACTTGAAAAAGAAGAAAAAGTGCCTTGGTGAAAACCTGGTAAATAGGCACCATGGTAGAAAAAATAAAATCTCTACCAAGAAGGTGAAAAACTGGTAAACAGGCACCTCTTGTACTCCATGCTCCATCTATCAATGCTCAATCTTGGCATCAATCCTTTGCTTCATTTTGTACATATCTTTCAGTCACTTTCGTGACACTGGTTCTTGTGAGAACCCTCCTGGCTTGAAACTGATCCAGAGTCATAACCTAGGGGCAATCAAATCAGATTTTTCCTAGCAGTATGATTCAAGTCAGTTATCATCATTTGCTAGTTGGGGCATGGGTCCCCAATTTGGTCACATCTTTTGGCTTACACCAGAGTCAGTAATCTTGTCATTTTTGAAGGACAACTCACTACTAACACAAGCAGGGGTTTCTCAAAACCACAATCAATAGTGTTTCTTAACACTATCTTTGGATACACATGTGTTTCTTAACACACATTGGATATCACAAACATAAACAACATATCGATAGCAGTCAAACACAAAGCACTCACAAGCACAATGGTGTGTCTCAACACCCTAAACCTATATACATCTGAAAACATTGTAAATGGCTGAAGTATGCTGAACTTCTATTCATATGCTATTTGTTCTGAATGATTTTTCTAAGCTTTTCTTTGTTTACTGCGTGTCAATGTGGTCCCGATGATCTGGCAATGTCAAATAATCAGGGTGTATGTGGCAAGAGCTCCTACATTAAGGCAAAAAAACCTCACATCCCTCGATCCTATTTATTTGTACGCCAAGGTGAGGTTGGTACTATCTCCTTATTTTTTATTTATCTATTTGTTTACACAAGCATGCACTCATGGTTATCTTGGCTTTGAATGCCTCGATACTGGTGTGCTCTTGCACTATCAAAACTGGAAACAATATTCAGGTCATCTCAGCTTTTGTGCCTTGATGCTTATGTTAGTTTCCCATATCTTATCTGATGAAAGCCATATTCATATTCTTATGGTCGTAGTGGCACCAGTAAGGATTGTATCGACTCTGATGTTCCAAAAATACTGAATGATGAAAATTTTCAATGCTAAAGCTCAGTGACTACATCTTAGGTTGCATTCATGTTAGTCTTGCATCTGCATCTGCATAGTGTTGAAATCAGCATAATAACTTTATCTCTATCCAATGTGAAGGATCTGAGGTACTTATTGATCAATCTTCTCATCATCAAGTGGTCATGACACCCCTTACTAAATCCACTATCCTGATTCTATTTTCAGGATCAAAATCAAAATCTGCAACTGACCACTTGCACAACCAATAGAAATCTCTCATGCTTTTCTTCTAAATCAATCCATGTATCTTAATTTTGGTGAATCTCGGTCAAACAAGACCTCTCATCAAGTACATATTTTGTCCTAACCATGTGGGACCTCTTTCTAATTAGATCAATTTCTTCCTAAATTGTCTAGTCAATCAAATTTCTTCTCATCACTGGGGCACCTAGCCATATTTCAATTTCTCTCCCGAGGGGGCAGGATCAGAACATCAACATTTTAGTGATTACATCCTCAATCAAAACCCCATCGCTTGGGGCATCTCAGCTTCATCGCATCAAATCAAGTTGAAATCATCTTAAATCAAAGGCAGCCTAATCAATGGTCTTATACAGTGGTGAATACACTTGAAACCAGACAAGATCAGTCTTATACGGGCTATTCATTATTGAAACTAGATACATTGATCAAATTGGCTTCATCACTTCAAATCAAGTCAATTTACTTGCTAATCAAATCTCTTAATGGTAATCAATTTCATCACTTCAAATCAAACTGGTTATGCATTCAAACCAATCAAAAAGGTTTAAGAGTTCCTGATAGATGTTTAGTTTCATTGCTTCAAATCAAACTGAGCATTTTGTTTATATCTTTTGATCGATCTTTGTCAAATCAAGGTCAAAGTTGGTCTTCTTCTTCAAAAGAATGGTTTCATCTCTTCAAATCAAATTATTCTGGATCTTCTCACTAACAAGTCTTTGAATCAATGCGCTGATCACACATCAATTCAAAGAGGGGCAAATGTAATCACCTAAAAATGGTCACCTAAACCCTAGACCCCCTAATCTCAACATTTAATCAAGAAACCCTAACCTTGATTAAACCTAAGTCCAAAATCAAACAGGCAATTATCAAATTCAAACTGATCTGACCTAAACCCTAGGTCCTAATCGATCATATTACTTGATTAATTAAGTAATTCCTAAAATCACATTACATTGGCAAATAAACCTTATGTTAATTATTTAATTGATATTCTGACATATTAATTAAATAAAATTACAAAATTGTCAATTAAATCAAAAAGGAATTAAATTAATTATAAAAACATAAATGTGTATTCAAAATGAATTAATTTATTAAAAATGCATATGACATCATCAAATCTAGTTAACTCATTTATCAAAATGGAAACAATCCAGTTCCACTCAGTTAAAACTGATTCTCCACTATTTATCATTTTGGAAACATTTTAGTTAACTGTGAACTGATTTTGGAAGTTTCCAAAATAACTGATTAGTCAGTTAAGTCAACTGACTCTCTCGACCAATCGAATCACTTGCACATGGATTGTGCTTCTTCAATTGAATCTGAGCCACTCTTTTTGTTCGATCTCGACCATTGATTCGAGAGAGATTTCTATAAAAGAGAAACTCTTTTCCTTCACAAAGGATCCTAAATTTTTATCTAATGTTATTATGCTGAATTTTCATCTTAGCTTTCTTGCATTCTTAGCATTTATTTAATATTTGTTGTTTATTACTTTCAAAGCATGCAAATCAATCTAACTTAGAGCACACTTTTTTTTGGGCTTAAAACTATATCTCTCATATTTCAATTTGGTGCTTCTAAAATGAATCTTAATCAGCTTGGATGAACAACAAAGTTGCATAATCATTTAGATTAATCAACATTTTACTTTCATCATATAGCTTTTAAAATCCTTCATTTAGGTTAGTGTGTAGTCACTGAGCTTGCAATGATCTAAGAGCAAGCTCATACTCCTACCTTCTAGAAGGAAATAGGTTGACTCTTTCAGACATACAGGATGAATAAATCCATATTCATTCCTGTATGCAACTGAAGAACAATGACCATGTTGAAATGTACTGCTAAATCAGAGGCCCACATTTAGCTAGCATAGTATACACCATGGAAATAAACACGCATAGCTCCAAACCATTTGTACTAATAATTGCATATAGAACACCGCTATATATTATATGTTGTCGTCAATGACAAACATACAATCAACTATTTTCACAGAGGCAAATCTCTAACAATCTCTTTCTTTCACATTGATGGCAACATATGATATCATCAACTCAAAGTGTCTTCCTTCTTTTTACAATCTTCTCAATATCCTCATCAAAGGTTCCTCTTCACTGCTGCTTCTCTTCTAACTGTATACTCCCCCAGAGTATATGCTCCCCCTTACTAATACTCCCCCTTTGACATCAATGGCAAAGGGTGCCAAACACTATTAGGCACATGTACAACTCCAGAGGTAGAGTATTCAACCATTCATCAGTCACCAAGGATTGATGTTCTTGCTCTAAGTTCTAATCAAACTTAGGAAAGGGAATTACTCCTAGCTTCTCCCTAAGATACTCAAAAGTATCTTTTGATAATGGCTTTGTAAAAATATCTGCTAATTGTTCTTTAATGCTCACATAATCCAACATTACTTCTTTGTCTGCAACTTTTTCTCTTAGAAAGTGGTATTTGATCTCAATGTGTCTTGTCTTTGCGTGCATCACAGGGTTCTTTGACATATTGATGGTACTAATGTTATCACAGTGAATAAAAATAAGATAATCAATCTGAATACCAAAGTGTTTAATCACCTGTTTGATCCAAACCATTGTTGAAAAATTCAATGCTGCTACAACATACTCATCCTCTGTTGTTGATTAAGAGATATAATTCTGTTGTTTACTTGTCCAAGTGACCAACTTTTCTCCAAGAAATACTGCTCCTCCTAATGTACTCTTTTTGTCATCAACACAACCTTGCAAATCAACATCAGTATACACATGAAGTTGTATATTCTCTAAGTTAGGATACCATAAACCATAGTCTATAGTCCCTTTTAAGTATCTGAATATTCTTTTTATTTCCATTAGGTGATTTTGCTTGGGTTCAACTACAAATCTTCCAACAATGCCAACTGCATTAGAAATATCAGGTCTAGATTGAGTAAGATATATGAGTTTTCCAATCATAGACTTGTATAGAGTCTTGTCAACTATTGTGGAATCATCATCTTTACAAAGCTTGCTTCCTGTTATCATGGGGGTGTTTATTGGTTTGCAATCTTCCATTTTGAAATTTTTCAATATCTCCTTCACATACTTAGACTGATTTATGAATATGCCTTTGTCTATTTGTCTTACATTCAATCCAAGAAAATATTTGATAGGTCCAATCATGCTCATTTCAAACTCACTTTTCATTTCTTTGGTGAATTTTGCACTATGTTTGTCATTACCTCCAAAGATCATGTCATCAATAAAAATAGCAACAAGCAGTAATCCTTCATTTGTCTCTCTTATGAATAAGTTACAGTCTACTATTCCTTTTCTGAATCCTATCTTTGTTAAGTTACCATCAATTCTCTCATACCAAGCTCTCGGGGGCCGTTTAAGTCCATAAAGTGCTTTCTTTGGTCTGCATATCATGTCTGGTTTGTCTAAAAGTTTGAATCCTTTTGGCTGCTCTATGTAGACTTATTCCTTTAAATCATCATTCAGAAAAGCTTACTTGACATCCATTTGATATACTTTAAAGTTATTGAATGTTGCATAGGCCAAAAATAAATTGATAGCTTCCAGTCTTCTCACAGGGGCAAATGTATCAGTGTAGTCTATTCCTTCTCTCTGCGCATATCCTTTACATACTAATATTTATTTGTTTCTTACCATTGTTCCTTCTTCATTCATTTTGTTACTAAATATCCACTTTGTTCCAATCACATTCTTGTCATTAGGTCTAGGGACCAGTTCCCATGTATCATTCTTGATTATTTGATCTATATTCTTCTTGCATAACATTTTGCCAATTTGAATCATTGCACGCATCTTCTACACTTAAGGGTTCAATCTGTGAAAGTAAGCATACCTCTTAATCAATGGTTGAACCTTTTTCTCTGGATCTTTTCAAGACTTTAGCACTCCGATCTCCAATGATGTCTTCCTTATAGTGGTATTTGGATGTGTATTTTATTTTTTAGGACTGACACTTTCATCTATAATCTGTGATTCTTCATCACTTGGTTCAGGATTGCTACATGAAACATAAATATAGTCAAACATTTCTTCAATAACTATCCTTATTGATGGGTCTGGGATCATCTTCAATCATGGGAGCACATTCATAGTATCTTTCTTAAATCATAAACTTCTCATCAATCTTCACATGAGTACTTTCAATGATCTTCTTTAATCTTAGATTAAAACATCTGTAGGCTTTTCTTTTAGTAGAGTAAGCAAGAAAAATACCTTCATCACTTCTAGCATAAAAATTGCCAATGCTATCATCTCTCTTGATGTAGCACTTGCTTCCAAAGATTCTGAAGTATTTTACAGTAGGTACATTACCAAACCAAAGTTCATAAGGTGTCTTGTCTGTGCCTAGCCTCAATTGTATTTTGTTGATAGTATAGACTATTGTATTGATTGCATCTCTCAAATAGGTATGGGAAATATTTCCTTCAATCATGATAGTGCATGTTGTTTCAAGTATTATTCTAATCCTTCTTTCTAAAATCCCATTATAGTAAGGGGTTCTAGGTGCACTTATCTATCTTTTGATTCCATGTTCTTCGCAGTAATCATAAAACTGGTCAAAGGTGAATTCTCCTCCTCTATCTGATCTCAAACAATTTATCTTTAATCTAGATTCATTCTCAACCTTAGCTTTGAACAATATGAACTTCTCAAAATCTTTGGATTTGTCTTTTAGGAAGGTAACCCACATCATCCTTGAGAATTCATCAACAAACAAAATGAAATACCTTTCTCCGTAGTATGATCTTATTTCAGTAGGTCCACATAGGTTTGTATGTATCAAATCTAATTTTTTTTTAGCAGAGTCTTGTTTACTCCTGAATGAGGTCCTCACATGCTTCCCCATCACACATTCCCTACACATAGTGTCAACTAGTCTTGCAATACTTGGAAGGTCTCTTACTGCTTTTACATTAGTTATCTTGACTATGTTGTCAAAATTGATATGACAAAGTCCCTTGTGCCATAACCAACTGTCATCCACTTTTGCAATAAAACAACTTACTTTAGAGTTAAGATAGAAAACATTACCTTTGGTCTTTGAACTTGATGCAATCATGTCTCCTTCTTTGTTTTTGATAATACAACTATTGTTCTTGAATTCCAACTGATATCATTTGTCTAACAATCTTCCAACACTTAGTAAGTTATGATGCAAACCATCAACATAAAGAACATCATCTGTCTTGTTCTTTCCATCTAAGGTGATGGATACTCTACCTATGATAGGTTTGGGAGTGTTGTCTCCAAATCTAACCATGCCACCTTTGTACTTGTCTAGATGTACAAATCTATCTTTATCTCCTATCATGTGGTGTGAACATCCGCTGTCAATCATCTAGTCAGTTCTGATGCCAGCTTGGGAAACTAATGCTAACTCTTGTGCTTTTTCTTCATCTTCTTTGTCCATTTCTTTAGGAATTTTCTCAATGTCTTTAATGGAAATGAATCCAATTTCATCTTCTCCTAAATCATTATCAGTTATACCATCTTCAACATGATATCATTCTTTAGTGTACTTGGGCTTGTAATCTAATATGAACTTCTTGACTCTTGTAGGACACTTGGAAGAAAAGTGGCCAACTTTGTTGCATGAGAAACATTTGAATCATAGTTGTCCTTCATATTTCCCTTTACCTTTCCTTTCTTTCTTTCCAATCATAGAAATTGTTTCTTCTAGTTCTGTATGCACTTCTTCATTATTACTAGAGTTGCTTATAGATTTCTTACTGTGGACTGAGGCTTTGAAAGTTGTCTCACTTTTAGGTTCTGTCTTCAATCTTGATATCTCAAATGCAGATATTTTGTTGATCAAGGTTTCTCTTTTGAATTCCTTTGAGAATTGCATAGTTTCATTCAATATGTTAATCTTTCTCTTATAGTCTTTTGTCAATGTGGTCATTATTTTTTCCATTATATCATCCTTTGAAATATCTCCACCATTGTTCCTGATACCTGATACTGCTTCATTAATCCTCTGATTGTAATCTTTGATGTTTTCTTTAGGTAGTATCTCTAAATTTTTGTATCTTTCTTCCATGTTTTACTGCATGCATCCTTTGCTTGGATATCTCTTTAAAACATATCTTCTAAGTATTTCCAAATAGAATATGCTTTATCTTCCTTCTTGATCTTAAAAAATTCACTGTCAGATAGGGCACTGATTAGGTCATCTTTGGAAATTGCATTTTGAGTGAACACTTTCTTTTTTCTAATTGTAGAGTCTTCTTTTGCAAGGTATTTCAAGGTGGGAACATCAATTGCATGAGTGGAAATCTCATAGATCTCAAATCCAATGCACTGAAGATGTGTTAGCATTTTGTTTTTCCAATCAAGATAGTTTTTTCTCCATCAAACTTATGACTCTCTTTCCTGAAGTATACCATCTGATCTACCTTAAGTTGTTAAGATTTCTCTCCAAGGCACTTGGCTCTGATACCAATTGTTAGAATAGTCCCAGGGGATAACTGAGAGGGGGGGTGAATCAGTTATCAACAAGTTTAATTATTTTGTTCAATTGATTATAGAATAACATTAAGCATTAACACATTTAGATAACACAAGATAGAACACAACAATTTTTGTTATGGGGACACCAAATAGGTAATAACCCTTGTGGGAATTAGCATCCACAAAGAATGATACTTGAGTATAATTATCCCTGTTAGGAGATCTTACAATCCTGTTAGGAGTTTTTCTTTACATTGCAATAAGTATAGTGACCTAGTTAAGGGTCTGACCCTGTTAGGAGTCTTTTACAAACAACATTGTTAGGGGTGAGGAATCACTGTCCAAAAATCTCACTGCTAAAATGATGAAGGTTGCAACCTTCAGTAAAATAGATATGCACTATATCTGATAAATGAACTATTTGAGTAGACCTGTTGTCATGATAAGTTCCAATGTATTGTATGCTTCCACTTCTTCACATATATCTTTTCTTGATGAATGAAATGTCTCTACTATCCCAAACAACAGACATTTTGTTCTGTACTTTTTCTGTCTCTTTTATTATCATTCACACTTAGCATTTACCAAATGAACTACTATAAGTATCTTCCCAAAGGATGTTATCTTCTTCAGATTTAGGATTACCTTCAATACTTCTTTAGTTGGCCACATCAAGAACACAACCTGATTAGAATCACGCAACCCAAACTGAATAGATGTGACGCTTCATGAAGTCGGCTTCACCAAATCAACTCCAACATCACGATTCTAATAGAAAATTTTTGGGGCCTTTGGAAAATTATCTTTAACTCATAACTAAACATGAATACAAACAAAAATATCCCAAAGATAGGCACAACTCCATAAATAATGTAATTACGTCGGCTCTTCATAGATAATCTTCACTCACTGTAACTGCCATAACTGATTAACATAACACAACTGAAACTTCATATCTGACTCGGCGTGAATGCACATAGCATCTAGAACATGTATACACCATGGAAATAAACATGCATAGCTCCAAACCATTTGTACTAATAATTGCATATAGAACATCATTGTATATTATATGTTGTCATCAATGACAAACATACAATCAACTATTTGGACAGAGGCAAATCTCCGCTAGTTGAAAACACTAATGTTACTCTAGATAGTCTGATTGGTAGACTGATTTCATTTGAGATGAATAACTTTGATAAGTGTCTTACCATCTATAGATTCTACATTCAAATTTTCTTTAAAAATAAGTAAGTCAAGTCATAAACACACTATTAGAAATGATAGTGAAGGTGATAGCGATGACCAAGATCTTGATGTTATTGAAGAAAAAATGGCTAGACGATTGCAGAGAGGCAAAGGTAGATACAAAGGTAAATTACCACTTATATTTTTTAATTGTAAAGAGATTGGACATTTTTCTGCTAGATGTCCTAAGAGAAGAAAAGATGACAGAAGTAATGACAGATCATTTGAAAAGAAGTTTGATAGAAGTGACAACAGAGATTACCAAAGAAACAGACAATCTGACAGAAGAGATACCTAAGTATACAAGGAAAAAGGGAAGAAATCTTGTTACCTAGCTGAGAACAGAGATGGATATACTGACACCCAATCTGATGAAGACATTGAGATGGTATTTGTAGCATTGAAGGATGACTCAGACAAAGAAGAAAGGTATTTAGAAACTGCACTCATATCTAAGGCTAGTAAGAATGATGTCTGGATCATAGATAGTGGCTACACTCACCACATGAACAATGATAAAAAAAAGTTTGAAACTTTTGACTACTATAATGGTAGATTAGTAAGAATAGGTAATGATACACCTTCTCTAGTTGAAGGTAAATGATCCATAATGTTGAATAACCTGATGAAATGTGAAAATACATACTGGGTGAAAAGACTTAATTATAATCTTTTGAGTGTTTCACAGCTGAATAAAATATGTCACTAAGTAGAATTTGAGAATAAGAAGACAAAGATCTTTAATGAATCAGGAAGGCTGTTTGGAACTAGTCAATAGACAAAAGGTAACCTATTCTATCTTGATGATATAAACACTACTTGTTTAATGGCTAGAAATGAAACATATGGTTATGGCATAAAATATTATGTCATGTGAATTTTGAAAACATGATAAAGATAAGCAATAAAAGGAAATTAAGAGGCTTACTAAGCATGTTGAATCCCAAGCATATCATGTGTAAGAATTGTCAAAAAGGTAAGATGGCGAAGTCTAGTTTCAGGAGTAAAGCCCATACATCTAATGCTATTCTAGAATTAATCCATACTAATCTATGTGGACCCATGAGAAGAAAGAGTTACTATGGTGATAGATACTTCATTCTCTTTGTAGATGATTATTCTAGAATGATGATAGTTATGTTCTTAAAATAAAAATTGGAAGCATTCAAGATGTTTAAATGGTATAAAGATATGGTAGAAAAACAAAGTGGTAAGGAATTGAAATTCTTAAGATCAGATAGAGGAGGGGAATTTATTTCAGATGAATTCACTAACTCTTGTCATGAGAATGGAATTAAAAGATAGTTTTATGCACCAAGAACACCACAACAAAATGGGATTGTTGAAAGGAGAAGCAAATCCATTGTTGATTGTGCAAGAATACTTATGATAGAGAAAAGCATCACTCAAACATTTTGGAGGGATGTTGTCAGTGCTTCTATCTACACATTAAACAGAGTACAATTGAAGAAAGACACCAAAATGACACCCTATGAGATTTGGTAAGGTTACGCACCCAATGTAAGTTACTCCAGAATTTTTGGTAGTCAATGTTATATTTTGAAAGATGATAGAAATGGAAAGCTTGACTCCAAAAGTGATGAAGGTATCTTTCTAGGGTATTCCACCAAGAACAAGGCTTATAAACATCTTAACAAGTCCTCTAACAAAATAATTGAAAGTGCAAATATCAGAATAGATGAATGTGCAGAGAAAAATGATGAGGAAAGAAGAAAAGAACCGGAAGACTACAACACATTTGTTTACACTGAAGAACCTGACACTCTAACTGAGAAATAGTGTATCACTCCTGAGCAACCGAACATTACACCCAAGCATCAGTTTGTAATTATCAAAAATTAGGAAAATCCTCAAAATGATGTTCCGAGTGATGGAGATCATAATGAAGGTCAAGATGATGATTAGAATGATGGAAAAAGAGATGAACTAAAACTTGCTAAGTATGTCATAATATATCATCCACAAAATCAAATCATAGGAGACAAGAAGGTTGGAATGAGAACAAGAAGCAAGTCACTAAACACTAGACATTTAATTTGTGATTTTGAGCCTAAATCTATTAATACTGCATTTGAAAATGAAGAATGGGTAAGTGCTATGAATGAAGAGATAGAAAAAATTAAGAAGAATAAGACATGGACACTAGTGCCGAGACCAGATGACAAGAATGTCATCGGTACCAAATAGATATTCAGAAACAAGTTGAATGAGAATGGAGAAGTCACAAGGAATAAAGAAACATTAGTATGCAAGGGGTATGCACAAGAAGAAGGTATTGATTATGGAGAAAAATTTGCACCCATTCTAGACTAGAAGGAGTAAGAATTATTCTTTCTTATGCTGCTCTCAAGGGATTCTAGGTATACAAGATGGATGTCAAATCTGCATTCCTAAATGCAATACTGGAAGAAGAGCTGTATACATTGAACAACCAGAAGGGTTTGTTGATCCAGAAAAGAGAAATATGGTATGTAGAATACATAAAGCCTTCTATGGATTAAAACAAGTTCCTAGAGCCTGGTATGAAAGAATTCACTCCTATCTCATAAGCATTGAATTTGTAAGAACAAGTGAAAATAGCAATTTATACTTAAAAGAAGATACTGATGGTAATATTCTAATTGCTGAAATATTTGTTGATGATATCATATTTTGGGGTAATGCTATGTTATGTAAATCCTTTGCTAATTAAATGAGCAAAGAGTTTGAGATGTCAATGTTTGGGAAGATCAAATTCTTTCTTGGTCTACACATTCTTCAACAAGATGTGGGCATATATATCACACAGTCCAAATACATCAAGGAAGTGTTGAAGATATTCAAGATGGAAGATTCCAAACTAGTTGGAACACCTATGGAAATAGATGTAAGCTGACAACTGAATAAAAATCAAATAACATAAATCAAACCTTATATAGATCAATGATTGGAAAACTAATGTATGTTATTCATACTAGACCAGATATAGCACATGCAGTTGGAATAGTTGCAAGATTCTCTGCTATTACCAAAGAATCACACATTACTATTGTCAAGAGAATTCTAAAATATCTGAAGAACACCTAGGACTATGGCTTATGGTATAAAAGAGAAGCCAAATTTGAGCTTCAAGTGTATATAAATGTTGATTGGGCTGGAAACTTAGATGATCGAAAGAGAACAGCTGGAGAAGCATTCTTCATGGGTGGCAGACTTGTCACATGGATCACCAAGAAGCAAGGATGCATCTCACAATCTATTGTAAAAGAATAATATGTGGCTACTGTGACAAACTGCTCTAATATTGCATGGATCAAACAATTATTGGAAGGTATGAATATGAAAATTCTTGAACCAGTAATTATCTACTGTGATAATACCAGTGCAATTTAAATATTTCTAGAAAGAATCCAATCATGCATGCTAAGACTAAGCATATTGAAATCAAGTATTATTAATTAAGAGAACAAGTGAAAGACAAAGAGGTGATACTGGAATATATTCAATCAAAGGAATATTAGCTGATATATTCACAAAGGCATTGCCTAGAGATACATTTGAGTACCTGAGATAGAAACTAGGGGTTTGACCCTTGTCTATTGGTCAGTAAGCTGACTAGGATACTGCATCAACCTACACATAATTAGAAGATCATTCATGTTGATGCAAACATAGAGATAGACTGCACAGATACATTAGTAGACAACAAGGTACATATCTGCACTGAAAACTAGAATCACTGTATTGCTAATGGATAGGGAAATTCAAGGACTATATTATAAATAGGTGAAAGGATATAGCTTTGACATGATCAAAAGTTTACTAAAGGGAAAGAATATCCTGAGAAGATCCAAAGAACAAAGATTATATATATACATATGAAATATCCATCAAAGGGAGAAAAGATATACTAAGGGAGAGATGTAACCTATAAGGGAGAGAATATCAAAAGAGAGAGAAGTATCATGAGGGAGAGATGACTATATTGTTGTCAAAAGAAAAATAGATGATCAAGGAGAGGAACAGTCAAAGGGAGAGACAACACTAGAGAAAGAATCAGAAGCTACTACATCTATTGAGTAAAGGTATTGAAGATTGAAGACAACACTCTACAAGAAAAAAATTACAAGAAAAAAATCTAAGCTCTATGAGCTTACCGAGAGACAGACATTTGTATTGGTTATAAAACAATAAGAATGGTATATTAATGAACCACAACTGTTATATTTCATATTGTATTAGTAATAATATAGTGTGATAATGTAGTGTGTTTCCATCAATGCCAAAGGGAGAGATTGATGAACCATAACTGATTGAATGTTTTAAGATGTTAAGTTGATGATCACCAAGATACCAAAATTTAATGCAAGACATTAAATCAGTTAATGTATTGTATTTTCATTGATGTCAACTTGATATAATTTGATTGGTTATATAAAAAGTTTCAAATACTTTAGAGAATCAGAAAGATAAATTTTATGCTAACAGTAATGTATAAAAGATCAGTATTCACTAAGTGACTACAAACACTGACAGACAGTGCACCCCGATGGACAGAGAAACCCTAGAGGAAATTCACAGTGTTTCCCGAGGAAGAAACTCAACAATCATTACTGACGAGCAGAATCACAAGCATTACTAATGAGCAGAACATCACAATGATGCCCAATGAACAGACAATCCTGACAGAAAGACAACCCCAACGGAGATGCCCGGGGAGAATGGAAGTGTTGACTAAAGCTAACAAAGATGTAAACACTAAAAATAACTAAATTTTAGAAACAAAAAAAAGACTTAGCTGGCAAAGAGATAAAGGAGTTAACTGGTTGTTAATATTTTTTTCATCTACAAGTTAAAGAAAGAGATAAGAGAAATGTTTAAAGCGATTTTATGGGTAAAAGCACAATAATCTGTCACCTTTTAGCACAACTTATCAACACAGTTGAATTTTAGTATTTCTAACTAAAAATTAATTTTGGCCAAACATATGGTCTAGCTAGATTCATTATAGTTAAGTTAGATAAGGTTTTTAACTTTTTCAATTTGAAATGTCTATTAAATGCATGTTTTATACCACTTTGAGGCCAATTACCGTAGAAATAAAATTATTTCAGAAAAGTGACGTTTCAATAACTCTAAGACTTTTTAATAATATTTTTTTAAAAATACAAAAATACCCTTTTTTAGAGATCAGAGTCAAGAATATCTCTTATAGATTTTATAGTGTTTTAATTATACATTGTCTATTATAATTAAAAAATATTGCAAGTAGGTATTTTAACAGTCAAGGAGATGTTGATTCGGAGAAAGAAAAAAAATAGTAAAACATAATAAATAAATTTGAAAAACATATGTTGCACTAGAAGAGAGATTCCTCTTCAAGAATATATATTTCTTTTTTTGATTGGGATATATTTGTTATGAAAAATATGGAAGGAGATGAAAACTGTCGATTTCAGGTGAGTTGGAATTTGAATTGTTATAAAAGAGAAAATATAGGTCACAAACCAATTTTTATTTCTTCATGCACTAGCTATATATGTCATCTATAACATATTTTTAAATTAGGGGAAAAAATTTTTATTTACATATAATGTTTTGGCAGGAACTAGACCCCTAATTTTCAACATGTTTCTGCAACTGAAAAATTATCTTTAAACATTAAAAAAAAATATCAAAACTTAATCAAAAAAAATATTAAAAATATTAATCATAAACTTCATCCATTTTAAAACATTTTATTAATTTACATCATCTTCAAATTCCAAACATAAATGTCACTTTTATACTATTGAAGTTGAACAACTTTGATTTTGTCATCCTTTTCCTTTGTAAAAGGGTGACAGATTATTGTGATTTTACCCTTATTCCATTTGTCAAAGTGAAATCAACGGGATAAAACTGAAGTAAAGCTTTAATTATTTGGCTAAGATTACGGATTACGCCAAGAACAAGAAAGTCAAGAGCTGAGAAATGGTGAAATAATGTCTATAAAGAGACAAACTAATTCATTGTGAATTAAAAAGGGGGTGAATAGAGAGAGAAGATGCTCAAGAGAAACTTATGAAGAAAGAAATATTCAATCAGACCTAATCAATCAAGCTAAAGAATAGAGCTAATTATGCGGACACTGAGCAACAGAGAAGAATACCATCACCAAGCAGAAAGAAGTGGAGCAAAGTTATTGAAAAGATACATTGATCAGAAAGGTATTATGAGCTTACAATAGATCTGAAAAATCTACAATGTATAGTTGTATATGTGAACAGATCATTTACTCTTTCAATTTAATCTTTTAGTCAAAAAGTATCTTAACCAAGAAGGACTTAACAATCCTTTATATATTTAGATACATCCCAAGGAGTATCAAAAGGTTTGGTCATGAATATAGCATGAGATGCCAGATACCATTTGACAAACTATACTCGGTTTGGTCATAAAAGGTAGCATAGAGCTGCCCAATATCAAGTGAAAAACTATTCTATTTAAATCCTCTAACAAGGTCACACCTAATAGTGTGTTTGTAACCTTTAACAGGGTTATCTCTTCATCGAGCTCATTTCAGAAGAGTAAAAATTTTGGGTTACCGGTCCCAAGTAGTTTTTTCCCTTAACAGGATTTACACATTAAAAATCCATGTGTCAATGTGTTTATGAGTCATTACTTTAGTGTTTTTCATTAGATATAACTAATCTGGATTGATCGGTATACACTAAGTTATTTACTACATTTCGGTAAATAAAAGACTTCTAATCGGTAAACAGTAAGAATAAGGTTTAACAGTGAACTTCGAGCAGTACTTATTTGTTAAGATTGTTTGAAGGCATTCTCTTGTAGGACAGGAGATAACTAGAGGCGTATAATTGTGGTAATAAGTTTTTGGGTTAATTTATTGGAATATTTTTTAGGCCACCGATTCACCCCCCCTCTTAGTTATTCTAACAGTAAATCCCATCCAACAACTTTGGAAAAAAAGAGTTCTGTATCCATCTAACCTAAGTGCTTTATCAAAAGGAAAGGAAAATACTACATTTCATAATTCTTGAATGATAAAAGGGGCCATAAGCACTTCATTCTTTGTTTCTGACACTATTGTGGGGATAGCTTCAAGAATATCATTCAATTGTGACTTTGAGGGTGTAGGGGATGTTACTAGTGCAAGAAGACTCTTAAAAAAATCAACCCCTTCATCTCATATTTGTTGAGCATTAGTTATAACATTTCCCGTGGCTACCTCCTTGATTTCAAAAAAAAAAAAAATTCTGCTCTCTTCTATTTATCTGAAGCATGTAAATATTTCATGTTTTTATCCCCTTCTTGCAACCATCATTCTCATGAATTTTGTCTCAAATATTCCTCTTCTCTACTACACAACTCTTCCCAGTCTTGTTGAAGGTCTTTTTGTTTGTGGTAGGTATCATTGTTCATACCATTTTGAATTATTTAACTGTAGATATCACACATTTGTTTCTTGACAACCTCTTTTTGTTTAAAATCATTCTTAAAGACTTTTTCATTCCATTGTTTTATATGTTCTTTGATATAATTCAGCTTCATGACAAACTGATGCATTTTAGAACCATTCACAAAAGAAGAATTGCTCCACCATTACCTCAAGAGAGGGATAAATTGTGGGTGTCAAACCCACATTATTCCAAATTTAAAATATAAATAATGTTGACTCGTGTCAACATTTCCTATTTTACAGATGGTAAGTGAAATTGGAAAATGGTTAGACCCTAGCAAAGACAAAAATTTTGATTGAATGTGCAAATTCTGGAGTTTGTAGTCTTGTGATAGAATAATAAATCTATCCAGATAAACAAGTATTTTTTCAAAACCTTCTATCTTATTTTTCCATGTAAATGAGACTAGGCAAGGATAGATATCCATAAGGTTATTGTTGTCAACAAAGTAAGAGAAGTCTTGTATAGTTTCAATAGGTAGGTAGATTCCCTCTGTTTTCTCTTAGTGATTAAGAATCACATTGAAATCTCCACCTAGAATGACATTCTAAGTATCTTGATGCTGAATCAAATGAGTGGGGACTTCCCACAACCTTTTCTTTTCCTATTTTGAGGTGGGTCCATAAACATTAATCAATGTGATGGAGGTATCAAATTCTGCCATCTTCAACAACTGCCAGTTATTATCCCACTGTATAAGTTTTCCCTAAAATTTTTGAGAATTTCATAATACTGCCAAGCCTCCTAAGGCTCCCACCCCTTGAGAATGTACTAAAGCCCAATTTGGCCATTTAGAAATTGTCTTTCCATAATTGTCCTGAGAAAGTTTAGTTTCCTGTAACAGGACAATATCTACCTTCATAGAATCAAGAGTTTTCTTGATCATGTTTCTCTTGTTCGAGGCATTAATACCTGTCACATTCCAAGAGTTTATATTTATTGATGAAAAGGAGAACCACTCATTCTCCATGTCACTCTTTTTGTTACAAAAAAATTATCATCCAATGTAGACAAAATTCTTGTTGTTTTTTCAAGTTTTGTCTTCGTTCATTTTGGTCGACCTTGCATCTTGGGTGTTTTGGGTAGGTGATGACATTGTGCCAGAGATTGAGTTATTGAAAGAATATAATTATGGTCATATGACCCCACATAACCAACTACCTCTATTTTCTTATTGTGCTCTATTTTTTCTAAATCATCCCTATCAAACTGTGTTGCCAAGCTTTCATGGCCCAAATCATCTGTCAATTTATGTACCTGTTGAAAAATACAATTATCCACACCCAAGTCATCTTCAAATGAGAATTCAAATGGCATATGAATGGAGTCTTCTTGATCATCCTACCCTCTCTCCTTGCCATCAGATAGACATGAACTATTTCCATCTTCCTATAGTAACATTTCATACTTGTATTATGTTATTGTGACCCTATTTATGTGAATTGATGTCGTTTGGACCTAACAATACCCAAAACTAGCTTGCAGATCAACAAGTTTCGTTGATATCGCATGTTCAACCAGAGTCACTCCTTCCTACTCATCTATTTAAAATATCATTTTAGTTCCTAACTTTATTATTATTTGGTCCACCATTTGTCAAACCTTGCAGTCAAACACTGATCTTTCGTTGTACATCCCATATGCTCTATGTAGGAGGAATATCATGTCTAGGAATAAAGAATTATGTGTTAAAAGGTCAATAGAAGATGCAACTCAATTTTATTGTGTAGTTTTAATAAAACCAATTATTGGTGGTGAATAATACATATTTGACCATAAATAAATGTTGGAGATTTGCTTCTGTGCAATAATTGATTGTATATTTGTCATTGATGAAAACATATAATATACATCATTTTTTTATATGAAATTATTAGTATAGATGTTCTAGAGCTATGTGTATTCATTTCCATGATGTATACATGTTATAGATGCTATGTACATTCACGCCAAGTCAGATATGAAGTTTTAGTTGAGTTATGTTAATCATTTATGACAGTTACAAAGATTGAAGACTATCTATGAAGAGCCGACGTAACTACATTAATTATTGAGTTACACCTATCTTTGGGATATGTGTGTTTGTATTCATGTTTATTTATGAGTTAAAAATAATTATCTAAAGGCGCCAAACATGTTCTATCAGAATCGTGAAGTTGGAGTTAATTTGGTGGAGCTGACTTTGTGAAGTGTCGCGTCTATTCCATATGAGTTGTGTGTTTCTAATTAGGTTGCGTAGATGATGTGGCTGACTAAAGAAGTATTGAAGTGACTCACAAAGCTGACAATGATCACATCCTTTGGAGAAGATACTTATAGTAGTTCATTTGATGAACGCCAAGTGTGAATGAGAAGAAAAGAGACAGAAAAAGTGCAGGACAAAATTTTTATTGTTTTGGGATAGTAGAGACATTTCATTCATTAAGAAAAGACCTATGTGAAGAAGAAGTAGAAGTATACAACACACTGGAACTGATCACGATAGCAGGTCTACTCAAATAGTTCATCTATCAGATATAGTGCATATCTGTTCTACTAAAGGTTGTAGCCGTCATTATTTTAGTAGTGAGCTTTTGGATAGTGAGTCCTCACCCTTAACAAGGTTACTTCTAAAAGAATCCTAATAGGGTCAGACCTTTAACCAGGTCTCTGTACTTATTGCATTCTAAAGAAAAACTCCTAACAGGGTTGCAAGATCTCCTAACAGGGATAATTATACTCAAGTATAGTTCTTTGTGGGTGCTAATTCCCACTGGGATTTTTACCTATTTGGTTTCCCTATAACCAAAATTGTTGTGTTCTCTATTGTGTTATCTGAATGTTCATTTACTTTATGTTAATTGTATCTAAGCAAAGAAAAGAAACAAACTAGCTCATAACTGATTCATCCCCCCACCCCCTTCTCAGTTATCCTTTGGGACTATTCTAACAATTGGTATCAAAGCCAAGTACCTTGGAGAGAAAGCCTAACAACTAAAGGCATATTATATGGCATACATCAGGAAAGAGAGTCCTAAGTATGATGGAGAAAACTATCTTGACTGGAAGAAAAAAATGATAACACATCTTCAGTGCGTTGGATTTGAGATCTATGAGATTTCCACTCATGAAATTGAAGTTCCCACCTTGAAATATCTTGCAGAAGAAGACTATATAGTCAAACAAAAGGAAGTATTGACTAATATTGCAATCACCAAAGAAGCCCTAATCAGTGCCTTATCTAATAGTGAATTTTCTGAGATCAAGAAGGAAGACAAAGTATATTCCATTTGGAAATACTTAGAAGATATGTTTGAAGGAGATATCCAAGAAAATAATGTGCATAGAAAAACATGGAAGAAAAGATACAATAACCTAGAGATGTTGCTAGAAGAAAACATCAGAGCCTACAATCAGAGAATAAATGAAGCAGTTTCCGGTATGAGAAACAATGGTGGAGAAATTTTAGAAGATGATATAATGGACAAACTAATGACCACATTGACAACAGACTATGATAGCAAGATCAATATCTTAGATGAGACTATGCAATATTCAAAAGACTTCAAGAGGGAAACTTTGATTAGCAAAATATCTACATTTGAGATATCAAGATTGAAGACAAAACCTAAAAGTGAAACAACCTTCAAAGCCTCAGTTCACAGAAAGAAACCTATAAGCAGCTCTAGTAACAATGAAGAAGTGGATATAGAACTAGAAGAAATCATTGCTATGATAGCCAAGAAAGAAAGGAAAGGTAAAGGGAAATATGAAGGACAACTACCATTCAAAAAATTTTTAGGCAACAAAGTTGGTCACTTTGCATCCAAGTATCCTACAAGAGTCAAGAAATTCATATCAGATTACAAGCCTAAGTACACTAAAGAATGTTATCATGTTGAAGATGGTGTAACTAATGATGATTCAGGAGAAGATGAAATTGGTTTCGTTGCAATTAAAGACATTGAGAAGATGCTTGAAGAAATGGATAAAGAAGATGAAGAAAATGAACAAGAGTTAGCTTTAGTTTCAAACGTTGACATCAGAACTAACTGGATCATTAATAGCGGATGTTCACACCACATGACAGGAGACAAATACATATTTGTACATTTGAACAAATACAAAGGTGGCATGGTTATATTTGGAGATAACACTCCCAAACCTATCATAGGAAGAGGTTATATTACTTTAGATGGAAAGAATAAGACAGATGATGTTCTTTATGTTGATGGTTTGCATCATAACTTACTAAGTGTTAGACAACTGCTAGACAAAGGATATCAGTTGGAATTCAAGAAAAACTATTTTATTATCAACAACAAAGAAGGATACATGATTGATTCAGGGTCAAAGACCAAATGTAACATTTTCCAGCTTAACTTTGAAGTAAGTTGTTTTGTTTCAAAAGTGGATGACAGTCGGTTATGGTACAACAGACTTCGTCATATCAATTTTGACAACATAGTCAAGATAAGTAATGTAAAGGCAATAAGAGACCTTCCAAGTATTGCAAGACTAGTTGACACCATGTGTAGGGAATGTGTGATGGGAAAGCATGTGAGGACCTCATTCAGGAGAAAACAAGACTCTACTGAAAAAAAATTAGATCTGATACATACATACCTATGTGGACCTACTCAAACAAGATCTTACTATGGAGAAAGGTATTTCATTCTATTTTTTGATTATTTCTAAAGGATGATGTGGGTTACGTTCTTAAAAGACAAATCTCAAGCTTTTGAGAAGTTCAAAGTGTTCAAAGCTAAAGTTGAGAATGAATCTGGACTAAATATTAAATTTCTGAGATCTAATAGAGGAGGAGAATTCACCTATGACCAGTTTTATGATTACTGTGAAGAACATGGAATCAAGAGGCAATTAAGTGCACCTAGAACCCCTCAAAAAAATGGGATTGTAGAAAGAAGGAATAGAATAAAAATTGACACAGCGCACACTATCATGATTGAAGGAAAGGTTGCTCATACTTAGTGGAGAGATGTGGTCGATACAACAGTCTATACTATCAATAGAATAAAATTAACATCATGCATAGACAAGACACCATATGAACTTTGGTTTGGTAATGTACCTACTGTAAAATAATTTAGAATCTTTGGAAGCAAGTGATACATCAAGAGAGATGATAGCATTGGCAAGTTTGATGCTAGAAGTGATGAAGGTATTTTTCTTGGTTACTCTACTAAAAGAAAATCCTATATATGTTTTAATCTAAGATTAAAGAAGATCATTGAAAGCACTCATGTGAAGATTGATGAGAAGTTTATGATTCAAGAAATATATTATGACTATGCTCCCATGATTGAAGATGAGCCCAGACCCATCAATAAGGACACAATTGTTGAAGAAATGTTTGACTGTATTGAAGTTTCATGTAACAATCCTGAACCAAGTGAAGAAGAATCAAAGATTATAGATCAAAGTATCACTCCTAAGAACTCAAGATACACATCCAAATACCACTCTAAGGAAGATATCATTGGAGATCAGAGTGCAAAATTCATGACAAGATCTAGATCAAAAGGTTCAACCGCCGATGAAGAGGTATGCTTACTTTCATAGATTGAACCCTTAAGTGTTGAAGATGCATGCAAGTATTCAGATTGGAAAAGTGCCATGCAAGAAGAATTAGATCAAATAATCAAGAATGAAACATGGGAACTAGTCCCTAGACCTCATGACAAGAATGTGATTGGAACAAAGTGGATATTCAGGAACAAAATGAATGAAGAAGGCACAATGGTAAGGAACAAAGAAAGATTAGTATGTAAAGGATATGTGCAGAGAGAAGGAATAGACTACACTAATACATTTTCCCCTATGAGCAGACTTCAAGCTATCAAGTTGTTTTTGGCCTATGCAACATTCAAGAACTTTATGGTATACCAAATGGATATCAAATCAACTTTTCTAAGCGGTGACTTGAAGAAAGAAGTCTACATAGAGTAGCCTGAAGTATTCAAACTTTCAAAAAAACCAGACATGGTATGCAGATTAAAGAAAGCACTTTATGGACTTAAATAGGCCCCAAGAGCGTGGTATGAGAGACTTGATGGTTACTTAACAAAGATGGGATTCAGAAAAGGAGCAGCGGACTATAATTTATTCATAAGAGAGATAGATGAAGGACTACTACTCATTGCTATTTTTGTTGATGACATTATCTTTGGAGGTATTGAAAAACTTATTGTAGAATTTTCCAAGGAGATGAAAAGTGAGTTTGAAATGAGCATGATTGGACCTATCAATTATTTTCTTGGATTGAATGTAATACAAAAAGACAAAGGCATATTCATAAATCAGTCTAAATATGTGAAGGAGATATTGAAGACTTTGAAGATGGAAGATTGCAAACCAATAAGCACCCCCATGATAACAGGAAGCAAGCTTTCTAAAGATGATATTTCCACAGTAGTTGACAAGACCCTATACAAGTCTATGATTGCAAAACTCATATATCTTACTCAATCTAGACCTGATATTTCTAATGCAGTTGGCATTGTTGGAAGATTTGCAGCTGAACGCAAGCAAAATCACCTAATGGAAATAAAAATAATATTCAGATGCTTAAAAGGGAATATTGACTATGGTTTATGGTATCCTAACTCAGAGGATATACAACTTCATGTGTACACAGATGTAGATTGGGCAGGTTGTGTTGATGACAGAAAGAGTACATCAGGAGGAGTACTATTTCTTAGAGACAGATTGGTCACTTGAACAAGTAAAAAGCATAATTATATCTCTTGATCAACAACAGAAGCTGAGTATGTTGTAGCAGCACTAAATTATTCAACAATGGTTTGGATCAAATAGATGATTAAAGACTTTGGTATTGAAATTGATTATCCTATTGTTATTCACTATGACAACACTAGTACTATCAATATGTGTAAGAACCCTTGTGATGCATGCAAAGACAAAACACATTGAGATCAAATACTATTTTCTAAGAGAAAAAGTTGCAGACAGAGAAGTAAAGTTGGATTATGTGAGCACTAAAGAAAGATTAGAAGATATTTTTACAAAGCCATTATCAAAAGATACTTTTGAGTATCTCAGGGATAAGTTGGGAGTAATTCCCTTTCCTGAGTCTGATTAGAATTTGCAGCAAGAACATCAGTCCTTGTTGACTGATGAATGGCTGACTACTCTACTTCTAGAGTAGTACCTGTTCTTGTTGGTGTTTAACACCCTTTTTCATTGATGTCAAAGGGGGAGTATTAGTAAGGGGGAGCATATACTTTGGGGGAGTATACAGAGTAGAAGCAGTGAAGAGGAAATTTTGATGAGGATATTGAGAAGATTGTAAAAAGAAGGAAGACACTTTGAGTTGATGATATCATATGTTGCCATCAATGTCAAAGGGGGAGATTGTTGGAGATTTGATTCTATGTAAATAATTGATTGTATGTTTGTCATTGATGACAACATATAATATACAATAGTGTTCTATATGCAATTATCAGTACAGATGTTTTGGAGTTATGTGTGTTCATTTCCATGATGTATACATGTTCTAGATGCTATGTGCATTCACACCATTGGATATAAAGTTTTAGTTGAGTTATGTTAATCAGTTATGACAGTTACAAAGATTGAAGACTATCTGTGAAGCGCTAGCATAATTACATTAACTCTTGAGTTGCGCCTATCTTTGGGATATGCATGTTTGTATTCATGTTTAGTTATGAGTTAAAGATAATTATCTAAAGGTGCCAAACATGTTCTATCAGAATCGTGAAGTTGGAGTTAATTTGGTGGAGCCAACTTTGTGAAGCATCGCGTCTATTCTGTATGCATTGTATGTTTCTACTCAAGTTGCGTGGATAATATGGCCGACTAAAGATGTATTGAAGGGACTCCCAGAGCCGACGAAGATCACATCCTTCTGAGAAGATACTTGTAGTAGTTCATTTGATGAACGCCAAGTGTGAATGAGAAGAAAAGAGACAGAAAAAGTGCAGGACAGAATGTCTATTATTTTGGGATAGTAGAGACATTTCATTCATCAAGAAAAGACCTATGTGAAGAAGAAGAAGAATTATACAACACACAAGAATTGATCAATATAGCAGGTCTACTCAAATGGTTCATCTATCAGAAATAGTGCATATCTGTTCTACTAAAGGTTGTAGCCTTCATCATTTTAGCAGTGAGCTTCTCGATAGTGAGTCCTCACCCTTAATAGGGTTACTTGTAAAAGACTCCTAAGAGGGTCCAAAATTTAACCAGGTCTCTGTAATTATTGCATTGTAAGGAACAAATCTTAACAGGGTTGCAAGATCTCCTAACAAGGATAATTATACTCAAGTACATTTTTTTGTGGGTGCTAATTCCCACCGGGGTTTTTACCTATTTGGTTTCCCTGTAACAAAAATTATTATGTTCTCTATTGTGTTATCTAAATGTTCATTTACTTTATGTTAATTGTATCTAAGAAAAGAAAAGAAACAAAGTAGCTGATAAATGATTAACCCCCCCCCCCCTCTCAGCTATCCTTTGGGACTATTCTAACAATAAATACTCTGTAAAAAGTGCATAACCATTTTTAAGAGATATGAAATCTTAATAGACATATCCTGAGCCCTGTCCACTCTCTCTGAATCTCTATTTAAGATATATGTCCCCATGGTAGCATTAACTATAATGTGAGACCTTGAAATGTCCTTATGAATAGATGTTGCAGGATCTGAAATATGATCAGGAAATAACATTGTTGCTCCATGCTTAAACACTTGACATTGCATATTGAAATGACCAATTTTATGTTGAAATTTATGCACAGTAGGTTCATCCTCAATAATAAAGTGGAATTTATTGCAAATTAACAAGGAATACAATGCCTAAAAGATTTGAACTATGAAAACATGTTTTGAAGGGGATTCAAAGTTAATTGTTTATTTATCAAAAGGGAATGCTAATTTCCCTTGGGATTTTTTTTGCATTAAACAGGACTGTAAGAGAATTCTAGCCACCACTAGGATTTTTTAGATACAACACACCTTGAGAGAAGGGAATTGTGCTGCTGATATCATGGATAGTTTAGGCCTTCACTATTAAGATTGGTGTTACTTGAAATTTGACTAGTTTCCTATGAAAATTAAAGATGTTCTTGCTAATGAAACAAGAGAGGTTTCAACTAACTATGCTCATGATGGGATCAACATGCAAATTTAACTTGTGTGTTCTTCTGGTTTTCGGATGGTTCTCATAACTACTTCTCTTAGACTTTGATCAGATGAAAGGTAAATAGGTTGATGTTATTATTTAAATAAAGAATTATTATATATGGAATAATAAGGATCAAATGAAAAATATTATAATTCATATTAAAATTATAATTTTGATTAAAGAAGGCTTATCTATAACATTTTAATTTTACAATAAATATTATAGCTTCTACAATGATAATTATTTATTAAAAGTAATGATAAGTGTTACTGAGGTTAGCCAAAGTGGCCGTCATTCAAATTTCTATAGGAAAAAAGGAATTATTAAAGATACCCCTAATCTTATGAGTAAGTGTAGCCTTTATCCCACGTGGTTAATGCACACTCATCTCAGTGCATGTGCTTTCTCATCACCAACTTGGCTCTTCATTCTGAATATCTTTTATGATCAAAATAATAATTACAATATTTATGATCATGTCAATGATTTTTGATTGAATCACTTCAGGAAAGGTTGTTGTAAAGGGAAATGTCTTATCATTATCCTAGAGTGTCATCACAAAATCCTTCATAAATATAAAATTTATCGTCTTATAATTGCGATTTATATAATCAAGCTTCTTCATCTTCCCTCAAAGTTTAAGTGCTTTATGTTCAAGAAACTTCTCTATTTCTCCAGTATGAAGAAGAAAAAGTGTTTTGTATTTTTAACTAAGTTTGGCAAGGGTAGGCATTTTATTTCCACTATTCACTAGTTGAATCTCTTGGAAGTGAAAAATATGGGGGTCCTCTCAAGCGTTCAGAACTGAGGAATTGTCAGGAACTATTACATAATAGAGAGTTGTGGAATATTTTTTGCCAAGCTAAGCTCATGCCCCACTTCCATACTATGAATGGTTATAATGCTACTTTGTCCATGAAGCTTTGTAATTCTTGGCAGAAAGGAAATGCTACCATTAGGAGCAGTAAATTCCATGTGACCCCTAAGCTAATATATAAAGTGATAGGATTATAATGTGAAGGTTATAGAGTAGAAAGGAAAATCTCTAGTGATTAAAATCTCTACATCAAGGAGATCTTTAAAGAAGGGGAGAAATTGGTTGCCACACCCAACGAAAATAGGTATGACAGGTTCCCTCCTCCTGCTTTGTATGCTCTTGTTTATATCTTTTCCAAGAAATATTTTACCCTATAAGGAAGGTATATTTCCTTTCATGTGTATCCCTTCCCCATATTAAATCATTTGAGGAATGGCCACAATATTAGTTTCCCCATCTTCCTTTATTCCTCCCTAGCTAGTAGTATTGCCAAAGGTCCCTCCCTTCTACTCCACCAGGGTCTAACTTATGCCCTTTATCAACATAAATATGATAGATCCTCATTTAGAAGCTACTTTCTCTCATACCCTTAGAGAGATCAAAGACACATTGTGAAACAAACTAAGAGCTCTATCAAAATTGAGGAATCCAACCCTCTCCCTGATAATTCCAATCCTACTAGGAAAAATAATAACTCTTCTAGGAAAAAGAAGACTTAAAAATCTAAGTCCCCTAATGAGGATATCCCCCTCGAAGAGGCCTTACTTGATACCACTCCCCCAAAAAAAGTGGTTTCCATTATAATACTTCTTCTTCGAAGGCCGAAAATACTAGAAAAAGGTGAAAAGAATAAGCTTTATTATTTATAATGACAATGAAGAGGAGAAGGATTAGGGTACTGAAAAAAAAGGAACCTAAGCATGATGGTGTTTGGGGAGAGAGGAGGTCTTCTCATCTTTGCAACAAAGAGAATAAGGGTAAATAGATGGAGAAGTGGTCCCAAAGATGGACTTTGAGTATGAGCCGAAAGACAAGGATGAATCTACTAAGAATTCAGAAGATAAAGATTATGCTTATGAGGTTGAAGAGATTGAAGAAGAGGAAAAATAAAATTGCATGGAGGTAATTTTGAACATGAATGACCTAGAGGATGTACGATGAACATGGTGTATAATTCCCCTACCCATAATGGTATTGACCGCATGGAGAACATTTTTCCTTCCCCTGTTTTGGAAGAGAAAAGTACCCCCTCTAACATTCAAAGTCAAATTGATGACCTGTATAAGAGAATCTCTTCCCTGAAAGGATTTTCTTCTTTTTTGATGAATAACAAAGACCAATTTAATGAGCCCATTCTCTCTCTGTAAGGTGGTTAGTGGGTTTATGAAAAAGGCTCTATTCAAAGTTTTCACTAGGAATAACAAGTTAAAGAAAGTGTCAAAGAAGAGGAAAGAAAGTTTGATAAATGAGGATGAGAAACATGATGAGGAAAATAAAAATTGGAAAAGTCTTTCTAAAGACTAGGATAGAATATCTAGGTTTAATTAAAGCTAAGTATATTATTTAGTTTGCTTTCTATTTTGAAGCCCTATTTTCAATCTTTTATACATTTAAAATTAAGTCTAGTTTTTTTGTTACAAAAGCATAGTTGTTGTTTGTTGAACTATACAAACAATACTAAGATGTGGTTTAGTGGTTTCTATAGTAGTATGAGAAAAAAACTCTTTAATATGTTTGATGATGATAAATAATTGCATTATGGTCAGTAGTAGTAGCATTAGTAACAAGAACTCTTTACTTATGACTGTAATGATTTTTTATTAATTTTGTGGGTGGGTTTTTTTTTTCTTTCTCTTGACTATAATGGCCATGAGTAGGGATTCTACTGCTAGTTGTTACAATTTTTTCTATTGTATGGGATTAGAGTCGTCTCCCTGCTAAATTAATCAAACAATATTATTAAGTCATCTCTCTCTCTCTCTCTCTCTCTCTCTCTCTCTCTCTCTCTCTCTCTCTCTCTCTCTCTC